>MJUU01050199.1:8297-26037 GCA_002080025.1 Modiolus philippinarum
CATAGCACAACCATTTACTACACAACATATTAACTTCAAACTTAACAGTCACAAAACTTTCAATCATACAAAAAAAGCATCAAAGGTGTATCAATAGATACTGGTATGGAAATTCTATGGTTTATCATAAAATTAATTTAAAAAATTCTAAAAAATTAAATTAAAAGAAAAAAAACTATATAAAAATATCAAATTTGAAACAGCTACAATTAGAAAAATATCAAATATCTTTAGTACATGAATATTTTCATTAATGTGAATATCTTCATTAACAATGAAGTTATGTTGCGTCACTTTTTTAAAGAGTGTTTCTGCTTGTAAATTATGGTAAATAAGATGACATTCTCTGTGGGCTATGAATATCATATTTATCTTAAGTTTGAAAAATATTAGTGATTTCAAACTATCGATATTATAAATGCTACCACAAAAAATGTTTTCATATCACTGGCAAAATCTTGAATGAGACAACAAGCTGCCATTCATCTAATATAAATACTGTACAGTTAGCTAATTATATTGCTAAACTCAATAAATAATTAACAACATATACACTTAATATCATCAGTACGGTGACTTAGGTCGTAGAGGTGACTTTGATCTACTCCGCATACATTCTCTCATGAGAGGAGATTTTGATCTACTTCGAGAAGTATCGTGTATCCGTACTCGTTTCTTCTTTGGAGTGGTTTTCTTTAAATTATGTATGTTGTTTTCAATCTCTGTTATCTGAAAAATATATAATGAGGATGAAAAAAAAATATAACAAATTTATTAAGTGTTAAAGGGTTGTTTTTTTTTTATTTTCAATACTTACAACACATTTTTTTATTTGAATAGAATTTTACAAGGGGTGTTTGTATTATTTGGAACTTAAGCTGTATTTTTGCAACATGGATGCCAGAAATAACCACTGAATTTCTGTCTAAATTCTTCAGTTGAGTACAAGATATATAAATTTGTCATTTAGGTTCTTGTTTATTGAAAAATGAGTCTATTGCAGTGCAAATGGTCATGTGCATTTTTTGCTCTGTACATTGGTTAGATATCTTTAGGAAAACTCAAAGTCCTTACACGGTTGTCAAAATATCACCAAAAGTTATTCTACCTGTTAATATAGACAGGAATTCACAAAATTAAAAACATTACAAAGTCATTGTACCAGTGAATTAGGTAACAGGACATTGACATTTAGTATCAAACCATCCAATACATCACATATAACACACCAACTACCTTGCATTTATAGTGGATAAAAAGAAAAATAATGACATCGCAAAAACCAGGTGACTGGATTATACAAATGAGGTCAAGGTCAAAAGATATGTAAAAGCCTGTCTTGTACTATAAAAGATCAGCTAACATATCAAATTTCACTTTACCTATAACTTATAGTAATTCCGAAACTGACTATATGACAAATAATTTAAAAAATGGTCATTGCAACTTGAAATTTGATGTCTTGGTCAAAAACAATCCATGTCGTGAACTACCAATACTGAAAAGACCAACATACATAAAAAAAACTTGGATGTAAGGTCATGGTCATTTGACTTGTGCCTATGTGTCAAAGTTTACTATCATTGGATCAAATGTGACGCTCTTATATTATCAAAGGAATCTTGATATATACTGAATTAAATAAAACTTAAAACATAATATTTTTGTTTGGCTTTCCCATATTTGTTTCCCAATTTCTAGTTGTATCTTTTTAATTACCTTTGCACCACAAAAATTGGCTGACTGAATTTCATCTTGTAATGCCCTCATAGTGTTTTGTAATTTTAAATATCTCTGCTCAATTCGTGCTTTCTCCTCTTGTACATGCTGAAAAGTAAAACAAAAAATTTCCATTTATCTTCAAGAAATTTATATCAATAAAACCTGAACTGCTCAATACTCTTAAACAGAGACTGAGTAGGTACTTTTACTGTATTAAAAATGTCAAAAATTTACAATGGCAGATGAAACTGGAATTTACAGACAAAACATTCCTAAACAGTTTACCTTAAAGACATGATTTGTACATTTTGTCAGTGTCATATTAGCCATATTTTAAAGATGAAACTTCTGCAGAATATTTAGATTTGCTTTTTCTTATAAAAAAAGATACAAGTTTTATTGAGTAAACAGTAGCCATCACAAGTCGTGCTGTTTGTATACTTTTATCTTGTTAGATTACCTTCAAGTCTTCCATTTCATCAATAATATGTTTCTTGTCCATCACATGTGATCGAATAATCTCATCTTCTCTGATTTTACGTAGTTCTATTTCATCTGTTAAATCTAATATATGTTCCTGTTAAAACAAATAAAAAAGCTGATTTCAGAACTTATAAAATAAAATAAAAGTTACAAGTAAAATAGAACATTATATCTCTTCATAAGTTTAAAATTAATCTGATAAATTTCAAAGCACGAATGTTGCTTAAAATTTCAAGAATGTAATCTTTATATGAGTGGGATTTTCACAATAAAATTTTTCACATAATTTGTCAAGATACATCAATTGAAACCTTTCTTTGATAAAATACTACAGGACTAAAGGAGCTTATCCATGTGTGAATGTTTCTGACTCACAAAAACTAAATCAAATCTTCAGGACTTACCTTGAGATTCTCTACTGCAGTCTGACTATCAAACTCTCTTTTGGCCAATTCTGTAAAATATATGTGTATTTTAAGATTTAATCAGAAATTTCATATGAACACACTGACATGAATTATTTTACTCTTCATGATTGAGAACCCATTCTCGCTAGGTACCCAATCTCGCCACTTGCCATTTCTACAAAATGTTTTCAGATTTTTCTGTGAAAGTTTTTGTTTCCTGTAAAGTTGAATATTTGCTTATTTCAAACAATAGATAAAATTTAACTGCACCATTTTTAGTTAGCAGAAAAGTTGTGAATGGCGAGAATGGGTACTAAGCCAGTAATATTCTAATGACATTTAGTGATCTACGTCAACCTATTGTGTGAAATGCAAGAAAAGCCATAACACTTGTTTTCATCTACTTCTTTGTGCATAAAACATTTTATAATGTCTATATCAGTGTAAAATCTGTTGTAGTTTGATTTTCTGATATATAAATGGAAGGAAAAAGTAACTGTCAAAAATAACAGTCTGTAGTATTTTATTTTATCCACATACTATTATTCTATTGCTGTTTACATTTAGGTATTGAGGGAGGGTAGAGAACTATGTTGAACTCTCCCCTATACTTTTGAATGTCTCTACTATTAAATTCTGTAAGATATTTCTTAATTTTTATAGTTTTTCTGTACTGTTGAAGAATACAAGTAATTAAACATTTCATTAATGGTACTTTAAAGCATTTCTAACGAGGCCTGGAATTCTGTTTATTATTGAGGTTTGTACTACATGTATGCCCATTTTTGCAAAATATTGTTTTAATAAAACTCTCATTTCAGTTGTACAGAAATTTTACCTTGCTTTACTATTGAAAGTTCATCAAGAACATCCTCTCGTTTCGCTAATTCTGTGAGTAGGTACTGACGATCAGTCTCATTTGCATTAATGGCATCTCGTAAATCATTTCGTAACTTCTGTTCTCTTGAAGATCTGTCTCTAAGTTCTGTCCTCAACCACTTCATTTTATTCTGTATGTAATAAAGAACATCCATTTTTGTATCAAAATACATATGCAATGAAAATAAAATCAGTTGACAAATATATCAAATATTTGAAGTACTGCTTCATTAGCAAACATTCTGAAATGTTTTGTATTTGCCAACTGGACAAAAATGTTTATTATATTGTATACTTTAACACATGATAATGTAATAATCCAAATAACTTTGATAATAACCAAAGAAGTTTGTTTTCAAATCATCATAAATGTATGTTAACACAAACCTTTAAATCTGCAATAGTAGCATTTGGTCCATCTGAAGCTGTCGCCACAGCCTGAAATAAGGAAAATAAATTAAATGAAGAGAGTCTCTAAATTAATATAAAACAATGCATTTTAATGAATAAGTAGTAAACATTATATACTGAAAAATTATTAAACTCGTTACTTGATATACCCTATTTTCGTAAGTCAGGACCAGGCCTTAATTTAGCTATTTCTGTAGTAGTTATCTCCATTCTCGGACGGTGTTACAACAAAGGCAAAACAGAGGGAAATAAACACTTTGAATATTTGTTGGCATATGCCGAATACCTGATCAAAAAGACAACCAAATTTTGATGGGTTAAAAAAGTACTCAGAAATATAACACATGAGGTTATTTTGAACCCTTAGTGAACTTTTATTAATATATCTTTGATTTGACTGACAAGTTAGTCATATTAGCCAACTAGTTATGTTGTAAGAAGAAAAGGGGAATAACTTCAAAATCAAAGATACCATCAAACATAAACCTGATCTGGAGTTGATCACGGCTTACGAGAAGACTGAATACTCCCAAAGATAGAGATAAAGTTTGTAATCTGACAACATACCCATCCTTAATATTTATTTTCATTCATACCCTTTTTGGCATATATTTCAATTTAATTAATACAATCCTTTTCATGTGCCTCAGGTAAATGTAAAAGGCCCTGCAATTGACTTTAAGTGCTATATCTCCTTACTGATATTTGTGAGCTCAAACTGACATAAATCCATCAATATTATTATACTTTTTGTTTGACGTGATGCACCATATTACTGATAAGCTTTCAACTATGAAATCCTAGTAAAATACAGCAAAAAACATCAGATGAGTACCATTCTGTACTCAATTAGTCAATGTTGAACAGTTTGCACACTACAAATACACACCTGATAAGGATTTCTAGTTCCCACGACACAGATTTCCATCAATGATTCAATCTCTGCCACCATATCATGTAACAAACCCTGTAATAACAATTAACATTTGTAATTAACTTTGACACATTGAAAATTAAATTTTATACCTGTTCCTTGCCGACACCTAAATGTTCATGTAATATCCTTTGTCTGCAAATTCAATTTTATTTTTGATAAAATGTATAAACTGACCACCATAGCAACTGTATCAATTATTTGACTATGACAAATTCAAAAGAAAAACTATTCTATTGATTTTTACATTTTTGATAAATATATATAAAACGAAATAAAATTGTACATTTGTATATGGTTTACCTCGAAATTGGATTGAAATCTCTTGGCATCATTCTGTACAACAAAAAGCTCTTCCTCTACCCTCTTAACTCTGTAAAATAAAAAATATAACTTCATCAGTGTTATTATTACCACTTCTAGATAGTTTATAACTGAATACATGTAACAAAAGTATACAATACTTAAATCTTGACAAAACATGAGTAGCCAGCAGTCTAAAACGACAGCTAATCCATTAATTATGACAGTTAATCCCATTGCCAATTATAGAAAAAAGAAGGGAAACGGGGAATGTGTCAAAGAGACAACGACCCAAAGGGGAGTAATAACAACTCAAAGCCACCATAAGATCTTCAATGAACGGTGAGAAAACCCCACACCCAACAGCAGGTCGGAGTTGGCCCCTGAATAAAGAGTATTCAAGTTCAGCGAAATAAACATCATCCTAGACTCCTATAGACATAAAGTAAACTTAACTACAAAAAACACAAGACACACACAAGCTTAATAAATTTCCTGACTTAGGACAGGCGCAAACCTGCTGTGGCGGGGTTAAACTAGTTTTATTGGGCCCAAACCTTCCCCCTATAGCCAATGTGATAAATCAAAAAACAATCATAACAACAGTAAAATTCAGTTGGCAACAGGACTGAGTCAATTGTGAAAAATGAAACTGAAAGAACTAAATATACTGACATAAACATGAAATCATAAGAGACTACTAGCAGTTAACTGACATGCCAGCTCCAGACCCAATACCAACTGAAAAAGTAAGTTATGTACCCTCAGTATACAGCTTCCACCAAGATCCCTTCCTGTGAGGAGTTTAGCATAATGATTTCATGCATATACCAGAATACATAACCCATGTCCATGCAATACAGATTTTAGAAATTTAGAATGTGTTAAGTTAAAATGCAAAGACCCTATCAAAAAAAAAATAGTTTGTTTTGTTTATTTAGATAAAAAGACTGCAGAAAAATATCACCTGAAACTACCATTAAATGTGTATCAACAAAATTTTCAAACTCTATAAAATGTATGTCAATGTGACAAGATTTTTAACAAGATTTTTGTGATTTTCTGAAAACTCATCTAACAAAATATTATTCCTCTACAAGTTTTAAATGTAGACTTTCATAAAAACTTTCACCTAGGTCAATCACAAATGAAATGAAGTTCAAGGAACCTTCTGACTATAAACAGCACATCTAGAAACAATATAAATCCTCTATATGCCCTAGTATCCCAGATCTTGACTTTAACACAAAATTTTAACCTGAATCACTCATACATTAAATGTAGGTCAATGTAACCTAATCAAAAGATACATGGAACTTTGATAGGAACAAACATGTAAACTACTATGTATCCTTTCACTCCATAATTTCCAGTCTTATCTATTGTTAATATGGTAAACTTGTTTTATTGAAAAAAATAATAATTAAATTTACCTGCTAATGTCACTCTCTGCCATCTGTGTCTAAAAAAGAAAACAGTTACATGTATATATTTTAACATAAGATTTTATTTGAAAATCTGATCATTTATTTCTCATATTGATTGGCATGAAAAGGCATTATTCAAAATGTTTTTGTGAAAGCATTGGATAAAATTTGGGTGAGGTCAATGCATTGACATTTCAGTTGAACTACAAAAATAAAACAAATAATTTGTCTATATATGTACTTAGCAGTTCTAAGTGTAATCTTCACTGATAAAAAAAAAATACCACATTATCTCCCTTGGAAAACAATGGAATTATTTAATGAAGATTAAAACAAAAGAATTTTTATTCAAATATCAAATTTATATTTTTGTTACATGTGGATTTCCACAAAGGACTTAAAGTTTTGATAAACATTGCTTTATAGTAAACTGTTAGATTGGTTATTTAGGACAGCTGAATCTTCATTTACTGTTCTATTAAACAAACAAAAACAAAATGATGATAACAATGATGACTAAATCAAATTTTGTTCAAAGTGATTAGGAAATACTATATTATCACAATAAATGGTTCAGTTGTTTCAAATATGTTTATATGTTTATAACTGTTTCAACTATGATAATCTATTCAATGGCTGTATTTTGAATAATGGGGTTTTCATGTTAAATGAACATGTGCAGTTTGTGTGTGTAACTAATTCCTTAAACTTCTAAATTTCCCTTTTAAGCAGACAAACATATATAAAATGCCAAAAGGTGCATATCAAAGCATGCCCTACACCTTTTCATTTTATTCAACAAAGTGTACACCTTGTCCCTAAAATCTGTGTCGTGTCGTATGAACACAAATGGCATTGCTACATTTTGAATCCATCTCTCATCAATTTCAATAATTTAAAAGAATTCTGTATAGAATAATTTCCAGTTCAAAAATACCACTATACTACATAGGAAGAATTTCCTAGCAAAACTACTGTACATTTAAAGGTTTGTTTCAATAACTTGTATTGGCTTAAAACATTTCGATATAACCAGTCTAATAAATATTGAGACATCCACTTTAAAATACATGCAGAATTTCTAACATGCAGTTAATATGCCAAAATAATCTCAATAACAAATTAGTGATGATAAACAATGGGATGGACTAATATGATGCGAGATGTTGCACAAAGCAATCGACAGCACTAAAATATCTTTATATATACTGACTAGACAGCCTCGTTTCTTCCGAACACGTAGTCGTGGTGACATTGTAAGTTTTGTTCCCTAAAATTTACAAAACTGACTAATACATATTTGTGGTATTAAAATGGAACAGACACATGAAAAAAGTAATCAGGTATACCTAAATATTCCAGTAGTCTTATTAGCCTTTGTATTGGACAGTTGATTAGAAACCACCCTTATATATAAATATCTAAGATTGATAAATGAAATTAAAATCTGATATGAGTATAATAAAAACTTGTTTTTAAGAGGTCAACCTCTGATTTCTTGTTTATGTTTTTATGACTGTGCACATTTCTATCAATTGATCTTCATCTGCCACAATAAAGATAACTCCAGAGTTTGCTATATTCTATAAATTTCAAAATTAGAAGAGGCAAGGCTCAGCACAATATGGCTCAATATAACTCAGTTTCTGCTGTATTCCCATGATAAATGTTTTCTGAAAACTGTATTTACGTATTTGCATTGTTTTCTTGTTTGGGAAATGAGCCAAAATTATTTCTGTTTTGAAGATTATAAATGATATATGGTAATGCATTCCATGTCATATTTTAAACCTTTTAATTGATAATTATTTTCTTTATTAAAAAAAAGCTAATCTACGATAAAAGCTATTGAAATATGACAAAAGTAGAGCATTGTTATGTATACTTAAACATGAAGCTTTAAATATAAAACTGAATTATCTCCCCTTAAAATGTGAACTATCTGTACCTGAGTTTCATATTCTTGTCTTATCTTCTCCAGCTTCCTCATTAACCTGCCATTTTCCTCTTCAAATCTGAAAAATACACGAAATATGAATGTCTGATGAATGCAGGAATCAATAACTGATCATTAATTTTCTTAGATTTCTTGCAGACCATCACAAATATGCCTGACCCAAAGGCAACTCTGGCACACAGAAAAATCCATATTCTAAAGAACTGTCTCTCTAATGTGGGACACGCTGTTTGGGGCTTATGACACTCTCTACATGTTTTAGTTTCATTTCAATATAAAGCACCCTTGGAATGATTTGGAATCAGTTGTATTGAAAGTTAAAAATTTCCATCATCCTAGTGGACTTTTTAGCCTTTTTCAAGTGGCTATTAAAATTTCTCAATTTCCAGGTTTCAATGGTATTCACTGATGTCTTGTCCTGAATTAAGCAGGAATATTACAATTGATGGAAAACAATAACCAATTAACCTTTACCTAGATCTCTTTGTCATCATGTTTTAGGGAACTAAATAACACCTTCATAATTTGTAGTAAACAGATCTGTTTCACTGTTACTGATGGACTAAAACTTTCAAAACTTCAATGTTTTATCTTGCCTAGCCATTTCTACTCTCAGTTTATCACATTCCATTCTATTTTTAGCCTCACTGTTTTGTCTTACCTAGCCATTTCCACTCTCAATTTATCACATTTCATTCTATTTTTAGCCTCAATGTATTGTCTTACCTAGCCATTTCTACTCTCAGTTTATCACATCCCATTCTATTTTTAGCCTCAATGTTTTGTCTTACCTAGCATTCCATTCTCAGTTTATCACATCCCATTCTATTTTTAGCCTTAATGTTTGTCTTTCCTAGCCATTTCTACTCTCAGTTTATCACTTTCCATTCTATTTTTAGCCTCAATGTTTTGTCTTACCTAGCCATTTCCATTCTCAGTTTATCACATTCCATTCTATTTTTAGCCTCAATGTTTTGTCTTACCTAGCATTCCATTCTCAGTTTATCACATCCCATTCTACTTTTAGCCTTAATGTTTGTCTTTCCTAGCCATTTCTACTCTCAGTTTATCACATTCCATTCTATTTTTAGCCTCAATGTTTTGTC
The DNA here is from genome assembly GCA_002080025.1 of Modiolus philippinarum. Classification (NCBI taxonomy): domain Eukaryota; kingdom Metazoa; phylum Mollusca; class Bivalvia; order Mytilida; family Modiolidae; genus Modiolus; species Modiolus philippinarum. Next base: position 17,927 of record MJUU01050199.1, read on the forward strand.
TTACCTAGCCATTTCCGTTCTCAGTTTATCACATTCCATTCTATTTTTAGCCTCAATGTTTTGTCTTACCTAGCCATTTCCACTCTTAATTTATCACTTTCCATTCTATTTTTATCCTCATTCCTTTTGGATATCTTATGAGCAGATTTTTCCTCCGACAACTCCATCTGCAAAGTAAAAATCACTTTTATAAACAATTTTATTCCTCTGAAATAATATGTCTTAAATTCTATAAATCCCATTTTATGCCCTTTAACAATGTTTTTCTTTAGATATTTTATAAAGTATACAATACACAAGTATCTGTGCATAAACACATGATAATTTCCAAGAATACATCATCTGACAAAACTTGCTTTCAAATGTAATCCCAGTTTCTTACTGCAACTAAATTGTCTAGAAAACCTTATCTATTACTACAGAGTTAACCTTTAATGTTTGAATGGTAGCTTCCTATTCTGCATGTCCTCTTTTCATCTAGAAAACCTTATTAATACTCAAGTATTTACCTTTATCATATATTTAGTTATAAATACAAGAATCCTGTATGTGTAATACAGACGTCATGTTTTGTCCTGTATCTTCACCCTGTGATGAGATCGATATCAGTCACGGCTGCTACCCTTTATTACACACCTAAAAAATCTGTATCAAAGGTCACATGTTCTTTTAATTAGAAAACTACTAAGACCTTTGTTCTTTTTCAAATATATGATAAACAGTATATGACATGGGTAAATCCGTATTACATGCTGTATCAACCCTCAACCAATATCATCCCTCAGGCAAGCCTTCGGGATGATATTGACGTCTCGGGTTGATACAGCATGTAATACGGATTTACCCATGTAATATTCTATATTTAATGTTTGAATGGTAGCTTCGTATTCTGCATGTCCTCTCTTCATCTAGAAAACCTTATTAATTACTGTAGTATTTACCTTTAATGTTTGAATAGTAGCTTCGTATTCTGCATGTCCTCTCTTCATCTTCCTCTGTATATCCTGCATAACATGTGCCTCACGAACCTAAAAATATACATCAGTTTTGGTTTTACTCATTGCTGAATTTTGCACTAATATTGATTCGCCTTCACTGCATTTTTTTTGCAGAGCAGAGATTATTGAAACTCTTACCATATAAGCTCAAAGTGATTTTTTTTTACATTCTTTTTTTTTCCCTAAACACAAAGAGCAAATTTGATATTAACCTATAATCATTGCTGACCTACTTACTTTGACCTCATTCAGTTCTAATTTTACAGCTTCTAACTGCTCTTGATGGTTGTCTCTTTCCTGAAAAAAAAATTATAATTTATTGAGAAAATTATATTACATATACTTATTTACAATGCATTGCAGAAAACATCCATGTAAAACTCACTTAATGCAAACATTTCTTAGAATTGATGTTTTGTGCCTAAATTTTATCTTAAGTATGTATTCTCCTGAAAGGTCAAAATTTTTCTGCATCAAGTTTTTCATGAAAACTGTATTTTTAGAATGCGAAGACCCTGAAAAAATCATTTTTGAAGAGAAAACAATACGTCTGTGTGCATATTTTTGTGCTATCATCAGTTGAAAACCCCTATTTTTGGTGGTTTTTCATCAAAATTGGCCTATTTTTGGGTCGTTTGGGGTAAAAATATTGATTTCTACCATCAAGTTTTCTGTCAAAGTTTCCAGATTGTTAGATATCAATAATCTGAAGAAATATCACTAATAAATAATTTGTAAAGGTTCTGCTGAACCTAGTCTTGCCTGCTCACTCCACTGTCATTCAAATTTGGACTATATTAGGATGTGGTTGCTAAGTAGAATTCCAAGAAACAACTGGTCTTTGTCATTTTCAGGAAATTTACCAAAATTGGAATACAAAATTAATGAAATCTAACCATTGAAAATATTGTTTTTCGACTAAAATTCATCAAAACCCATGGTTGCAAACAAGAATTCACAAAAATTGCTTGTCTTTTAGAGTTTCAAGAATTTACCAAAATTGGACCCATATTTTTTAATTCTTAGTTTTCAGAATTGTCTTGCATGAAGAAATGGCTAAAATATTTGATTGTATGCAAAATTTCAAAATTTCTTTTGTTAGTCTTGGACATTTCCAGGAAATTTACAAAAGTTGGAACCAGAATAAAATTCTGAAAGCTTATTGCGCATCTATGGACTTTATGCCACAATGCTACAATCAAAATTAAAGTCCTTATTCTCAATTTTGTTTAAACATTGTTGATATATGGACCTAAATAGAAAATTCACTGAAGTGGAAAATATAGGTCAAGATGACATAATTCTGGTATGGATGTTGATACTACTAAAGATGTAACCACTTACCAATAATCATCTGTCTATTGCAAGTAGGTACTGAGATCTGAGATATGGTGCAAACAATGGTGGAAACAAAAAAAATTTGGTGGAAACAAAAAAATTTGATTAAAAAAAACTAAGTCCAACTATTGGCAAAATACAGAAAAATTGGATTTTTTTTCAAAAATAACCTTGGGATTCAATAATGAGGTAGTACTAAATATTGTGTTAAAAATTTCATTAATATTAAGTAAGATTTCAGAAAGTTATTTAAGTTCAAACAAAGTTGTAACATTAGGTTTAAACAAATGTTAATGAGGACGCCGACGACTGAATCTATGGTCGCTATGTCTGACCTTTGCGACATTTGTCACAGGTGTGACAAAAACATAGGTCCATGATGATATAGGAAAGTTTTGTGAGAAAATGTTGTTTTTTTTTTTGGTTTTTTTTTGGTCAAATTTAAGACATCGTAAAATTCTAGATTTTTCAAATTTTCCTTCAACTTAACTGTCAAAACTCACCATTTTTTGTTTTAAATAGTTTGACAATTATATCTTTAGAATTTAGAATTTAGAAAAGAAATCATATGAATAAGATGCATATTTTTCTAAAAATTATTTTCATTACCCCTACCCTAAAATACACTAAATTCTGACTGAGATCAATGGTCAAATTTGGTGAAAAATTAGACATTTTCATTTCTCGAAAACTGCTGGTCATATTTACATAATTTTTTGACACCATTTGGGAATATATTCTATACGATATAAATCAATTAAAAATTTTCACTCAAAAGGCGAGTTTTAAGAATAATTCATAAATGAGATTTCAACAAAACTGAAACCTCAGGGGAATACATCTGTAATACGAACCAAGATCAATTCTGTGCTACAAAACTATTGACTGTTTCATGGTAATACAGTTGTATTCATACTGCAAACCTAGGTACACCTGTTGTCAAAACCACTTCCAAAAATTTTGTATTCCATGACTGAATAATCTCCAAATTGGTCATATAGACCCTTTCCTAACTACGTCAGTTTTTCTGGTAAAAAATGAGTGTGAACATCTACTTTCCATACAAAATGAACTAAGGGACAAACACAAATTGAAGTATTTAAGTCTCAGTACGAAACACACAATTTCAATCAATTCCTGACGTAAGACATTAGTTCCACAATTATGGAGGGACAGTCGATAATGCAATACCAAGCACAGGACACTCAAGTATAAATTTTCAATATCTGTCCTCAACTGTATGTTTAAAGCATATGTTAACAAATATACCTCATGTAACTGTCTCTGATACAACTTGGCTTCTTCTCTGGCTGCTTTTTCTCTATGTTGAATCTCAACATAATTCTGTTTCAAATCCTATAGAGTACAATGTATAATAATTATACATTTTGTTTAAAACATATATATAATTCATTCAGGAACTGAGGAATAGAAATATCAAAGAAAAGTGACTGGTTTCATTAAATACACATCAATTACAACTTATATTCCTAGCCATGTTCCCCCCATCTCCAAATTCATACACAAATGATTTTATTAATTTGACTGAATTAAATTTCTGTGTTGTGCATATTAAATGATTATGTCTTGTTAGTGTACAATGATTATTGGTTGATTTATGATTGACAAAATAGTAAGACACCAACTAGGTAATTTTTTTCATTTGTGTCTAGGTGACAAACAATCATTACAACTCATTAGATAGAAATTATAGTAACACAATTATTATCATAAAAGTGATATATTATAAACAAAAGAATGGCAACTATTTACAAATATGCAACACAATAATATACATGGAATGAGGAGTCATGCTATTCAGAAACATAGGAAGAGTATTTAAATACAACCTGATGGTTATAAGACCATAGATAAATAATGGGAAAACAGAAAAATGCAAGGAGTCAATATAGCTCATCTGAAGGTGAGTAAATACAAAGGAGGCAAGAAAGCTCATCTGATATTGAGTAAGAAACAAGGATTCAGTATAGCTCCTGGGATGATTGGTAAATACAAGAATTCAGTATAGAATATCTGATGATGAGTAAATACAAAGGGTTATGTTTATAGATGTATTTACTCCCAATCATGTTAATTGTGAAAAGATGAATTAATTTTTTTTTATTTCCATAGCAGATGGGGAGAACAGCTGCTAGTACTAATGTTATGATGAGACAGTATAAAATAAGAAACTGGTATCATTATCGAGATGTGTCATGTATGCTTTCATGAAGTGGAGTTGATACAATTAGCTTTTCTAATTAATAGACATAATTACTGCATCTTTATACAGTCTGATCAGTACTAAATGAAGAATCTATGTCAAGAATGTAACATATGAAAAAATTTACATGTGTTTGTTAACTATTTACATATAATCAAGGCCAAGCATGTCTTTCATAAAACAAGCAATAAGGCTTTTCTGACGGATGTTCAACACAATATATTGGCCATGTTTGATTTGAAGAAATCAGAGGTAAAAGAAAAGTAGGGAATGGTTTGTTGTTTGTTTTCTGCTAAAATAAGTAAGAGTTGAGATCTTTCCTGTTACATAAACTTTAACCTGAGTACTCCATGCATGAAATGTAGGTCAAGGTAACAAACTTTTTATGAGGAGCCTAGTGAATTTCTAAGATGTAACTACTGACAAAATATTATTCCTATGAGAGTTGAAGTATCTGAGGTCTAAACTGTTACACAAACTTTAACCTGATTCACTTATATGTATGAAATGTGGGTCAAGAACATCAAATTTTTACACTGATCTCAAGTACTATCCAAAAAAATCATGGTCAAAATCACTTTCATCTATGACCTATTCTTAAAAAGATAATTTATGACTTAGAGTTTATGTCAGACAACAGGCAAAAATTAGTTTTAAATTGTGTGAAGACAGTAGTTAATTCAAATCAGATGAGCGAACAAATGCAGGAGATGAAATCAGAAAGCAAGGAAAATATAAATATAAATAAAATACAGTTGAACTTCGATGGCTCGAACTGCAATAACTCAAACATCATGGATATCTCCAACACTTTATTTAGACCCTTTGTTCAAATTTATATACAATTCCACTGACGATAGCTTGAACACCCCTCTGGCTCGGACTGTTGTAATCTGTCCCTTGGGTGTTCGAGCCATAGAAGTTCCACTGTACTAAAAAGTATGTTAGTAAGATCCAAAGTATAATTCAATTATAGTACACATCCAAAAGTTGTACTATAAATCTATAAAAAAGACAATAAATGGTAATTATTAGACTAAAAGAAAATCTGATTATATGGTAACAAAAATCATGCAAGATTTCTACTATAATAAACTACAGAGCATGCTAAATTGTAGGAAATTCAGAAGCATGTCAAACTGTATTGTATCAAATCCTGTTTCATATTAAGGTTTCACAGTAATATTATTGTATTTTTTTATTACAATTTTGAAAGATAAGTTTCAATTTCAAAGGTACTAGAATAATGCATACAAATTCAAGATTGATATCTGTTACTAAAAATAAAATTCAAATTTATTAGAAAAATCAATCAGAAGAAAAGGGAATGATACACAGGAGGGATACAGTTTGACAATATCTAACAATGCTGCCGTATAGCAGCACGTACATGAACTTTGCCATTAGATTCAGATAACTTAGCCGCAATCTCTGCCTTTATAGAACTCAATTCCTTTATTTCTTGCTGAAAATGAATTATTATTTAATTTGTAAATATATTATGGTTATAAATAGGTTTTCAAAAAGCTATTTCAAACATTCAAAACTTCTAACATGCTTTAAATAGAATTATATACACAATCTAACTATGACTAAGGAACAAATGGGCTGCAAGTTAAATCAGAGCCTGGTGTGCCAAAAACATTGTATAAAAAAATAATGTTATAAACTCCAATAATGTTAACTACATATAATATATTTCTTTGTTTGAGAGTCTACAATTGCAACACCATATTATAATTTGTTTGTGCCTATTTTATTTTTCTATGTATTTACACTCTAGCCAAAACATTAAATTAATTATGACATATCCCATGCAGAAAATTCACTGCCCATGCACATTATTATATCCTACAAATTACCTGTAGTTGATTGGCCTGATCCTGGGCCAATATATGTGCTGCCTCTAGTGAAGACAATCTGTCCTCCAGTCTGTTTCTCTCTTCAGTGACAGAAGCTAACTTAGCAGAATTATTGTGAAATTCATTCTCCATCTAAAAATATAAATGAGATTGGATGATTGGAAATTTATAATAATTATTTTTTCCAAATTTTAACAATATGTTGACTATAATCATTACTTCAACCAAATTTTAACAATATGTTGACATTTCAGCAAATAAACTTTATCAGTTTTCTTGATATTTTCGCAGTCTTACCCTGCAGCTTTCTTCATTTTTTTTCATGGAAATATTTTTCAGTGAAAAATAGTTATTTTAGCCGTAACATATAAATCACTATCAATAAAGAGGGGTCTTACCCTTTCTACAACTGTCCGTGAATCTCTAACCTCTCGGTCTAGATCTATCCGTACAGATTTCAGTTCATTAATTTCTACATCTTTCAATCTAATTTGTTCATCTTGTGCAGCTCGAACAGCCTGAAAATACAATATCATAATAATTATAAATGTTCATATTTCCCTTGCATATATCAAACAATTAGAAATATTCATTACAAACAAGAGTAGTTTTGCCCATCTGTGCTGGACCTAGCACTTTAAATATTTGTGAAATTATCTATACATAAAACATAAAATGGTAATGGATTTGAACAATTAAAATCCTCAGAGATAACCTTAATCTTGCCATTGGGTGCACAAGATTTCCATGTCTTGCAGACATACCAGTATTAAATTCTTGTAATATCTGCAGGAACAAACTGATATTAATACATTTTAGTCTATTCTTTCTAGCATTTAAGACAAGCAAGTTACTATATTAAGCAGGACGAGATTTTGTTTTACTACACTAGTGCAAGAAAATAATTTATTATCATTTGTTCCATGGTAAATCTCCAAGGAATGACAGGTATCAACATGGTAAATCTCCAAGGAATGACATAGACATTATACACGACAATCAAATAATATTTCAGAAATCCGAACAAAAACTGCATTTTACTCTCAATATTTCTTACCTTCGACTGTAAAATTGTGGAATCGATTGCATGAGGAGACTAGAAACTCCCAATCTATTAATATTTTTAAACAAAAAATATGTAAGAAAAGCCAGAAACGATCATCTCTTCAGTCGTAATCTGGTCGATTCACCCAATTGTTCATGTGGTCGATTAGAAACNTACCTTCGACTGTAAAATTGTGGAATCGATTACATGAGGAGACTAGAAACTCCCAATCTATTAATATTTTTAAACAAAAAATATGTAAGAAAAGCCAGAAATGCCCTGATTATTATAATGTGGGCACACGGTTGGGTCAGATATTGCACACCCGATTGCGATTGAGAAGCAGTTCACTTAACGATCATCTCTTCAGTCGTAATCTGGTCGATTCACCCAATTGTTCATGTGGTCGATTAGAAACTACAGCCCATTTTTTACTAAATTGTCAAAAGTATGTGGATATTCGTAATGATTTGCTATTTTCAATTACATATCCAGAAAACATTGATTCCAAGCTTCTTCTGTTTGGTTCAAATCAACTTAACTTTTGTCAAAATAAAGATATTTTTCTTAGGGTGCAAAAATTTATTATGAAAAGTAAACGTTTTGTTCATTAATGATCAATAATCCATTTTGTTACTTTTTTT
>MJUU01050199.1:63752-77213 GCA_002080025.1 Modiolus philippinarum
TTAGATTTTACATCAATTTAGAGTCCAGCAGGGACAGGCGAGACATCCTTTAGGGTCATCAATTGTTCATACTCTCACGTACGTATTGAAACCCAGTCATACTATTGCAGTGTATGACGGCGTTAACATTAAGTAATGTTTTTTTGTGATACAGCTTTAGGAACAAAATCCTTCATCCATGATTACCTTACAACAAACCATTAGGGTTAGGGTTAGGGTTAGGGCCCTAACCCTAACCCTAAACCATGTCTGGCAGACTGTTTTCACAACATAAACTGGCAGGTAATAGTGGATAAAATTTCCCTTTAACGGAAAACAGTTAGTCATGTTTTGGAATTTTGAAAGTTCACATTATATGTATGATATGACAACTTCCATTTCAGGTTTATTCCAGGATTAGGATGGCGTTGTTGGAGAAGGCACTTGATAAGGTAAGTAAGACACATTGTCATTTCAGTTGAGGGTATAAACCAGCAATGGTAGGTCAGGAAAATGTACTCCTACATAAATTTTACGGATTAGAAAAAATACCTTGCGGAGGAACATAACATTGGAAATTGTTCGGGTTGCTACATGAACCATCTTCAAGCATACATGTGTTTCAGGACTTATTATATACAAACGTCGACATGCTGCTTGTCAGTAAACACTTATATTTCTTTAATTGGATAACGCTGTTCTGCATTAGACTAATTACGTCTCCTTTATGACATTGAGTTCATATCTGTATGCACAGTAATATTTTGGTTTTACGAACCATACAGTTTGGCGCAATACATAATATTTAATGAAATGTTTTTCATAAAACAACCTTGGTTGTCACACCATCAACTGTTACATTGTTGCAGGGGGTAAATTTGCCGACACATTTGTATTGAAAACCATCTCAATTCTTATTTTTCAGATAGAAGAAGTCCAGGAATGTGTAATTATTGCAGGACTGAACGCTAGTGAGTATATATGTAACACATACAATGCAACAACTGCAGGACGCGTATCTCGATACTAAATGCGCAAATTGAACTTAGTGGAATTAAAAGCGAACCTGCATTATTTTGTCGGTTGGAGTGCAGGTGTTGGCGTTTAACCGAATCATGTAAAGATTCACTGACTACCCTATTCCAGGTAATACCTCCCGAAATGTTCTGAATGGAATGCAGTGCACTGTCAATGTACCATAATACTTTTTGCTTTTCTGTAAACAATGAATTACCAACCATGCAGTGAAAGTAAGTGATACTTGCACAGGCAGATATGTAGATGACACAACAATTGTAAAAATAGATGTATGTGATACAGACACACTTATCATTTGCAACCCCGTGCATTTCAGAAAGACAGTTTCCTTGCGAATGTTTCAACTGTATGGAATGAGCGCCATATGATAAGTTGTCGTACAAAAGATTGCTCCGTTTCTGTCTTCTCAGCAATCACACCTAGACACATAAGTCACTAAAATATGTTGCATATTATTAAGTAGCAACCCTAAATTGGTTGCATGCGATCAAAAAAACATGTCAGCACCATATCCACCTGTGGCTTTCTACTTGAAAGCCGATTTTCCGATCCCACAGTTTAGGATAATCCGTATCAGCAGATCTATGTAGAAGCAATTTTTTTACACGGTATGCTAATAACTGTATAATCAGCATGGAATTCATTTGGACCGTTACTTTTAGTTCAATGCAAATGTCTTGCATAAGAGTGTTAAACGATATACCGATATCAGTCGTATTGTCGTGTTGTAAGATGACAGCAATGTTACAATCTCCTTACAAAGTTATTGGATTTGAAAGTGGGAGGATGTCATCACAGGATATGAGCGAATGTTTCAACTGAAAAGAGGTCATCCCCATTTCTTAAGTACATACATCTTTCAGAGGACATCACATTTATGTTTATTACAAACACTTGAGCATGCATACCATTGTTCTAACAATTTTTTCCTTTCTACATGCGAATACAATTTACAACGTTAACTGGAAAACAACATTGTTAGGAACCATTGTAGATGTACATTTGTGTTTCTAACTGCCACTGCTATATTTTGCCTGTTTTTACAGTGCAATCTGTTAGTTTTCTTTGTATTCACAGTTCAATCTGTATATCTTTTCCATATGCAATTATTGCTAATTCATGCAGTGTGTTTAGAACAATGCTTCTGTATTCACTTTCTTGTTTCTTTTGTTTCACGTAGGATATGACCCAAGAGAAATAGGAGAAATCGTAAGTAGAAATTAATAATTTCTTTTTGCTACTTTCAATTTTAATTTCAGTGTTTTAATGTAATTGCAGTAACATAATACAAGTACTCAAATGTATTCTTCCGTGGAGACTGCGGATAAGGAAAGGCCAATGCTTTCGATCAGCGCACAGCTAAACCAGACAACTTGCTTACTATACAGCGTAGCTATTTTTTTGGCAAATCGATAATATATACCATATCTGACACACGTATGTGCTACGACGTTCTTCAGTGCTTGTAAAAATGTACAAGAAATGCAACATATTGTAAATTCTATATTGGACATTTACAACATTAATATCTTTCAATGTCTACAATGTAACGGGTATGGAGTACACAGAACGATATTTACATTCTGGGTATTTGTGACAGATGGCAATGGTGTCATCATTGTACTTGTGTACTGCTATGTGGTTATGTTTCCAATGAAGGTACTCATGCACTTCAACATCTGAGAAATAAATTTACAATTACTACCACTTCATGTACATTTCTTTTCTGTGAACTTGCGCAGACTGCAGTACTCTACCAAAGTTGTAGTTATAGGTTATTGTACAGAATACATAACACCCAATGCAACAGGAAATTGGTCTCTGAGAAAAAAAAAACACAGCGGCAACATACACTAAGAACGCCCATGTAATGATCACTATGAAAACAATGCTATGATACTATTTCCCAGAAGTTAACATCCAGGGTACAACGGCTGTTAGCCTGGTGGTGATACACAAAATTAACATGGATGATCACTATTAAACAATTTATTTTACTTTCACGACTAGTATAACCCATTATGTGATTATATCATTGGGGTTCAGCATCAATATGGTGGAAGCAAATGTAACCAAATTTATGTAATCTCTTTACAGATGGAAGCCTTCTACCAGCTATACATAGAGATACAGAGAAGACAAGGTAATAAACTGTTTACTTGATTTCGTTTTTCTTGTCAATCCTGATTTGCATATAGCAGTATAACACTAGTGAATCATATGATACGAAGTAAAATTTTGAACTTTTTGATACTGTTGTGTACTTTAGTTACCATGACCCTAATATAACTATTTTTTTTTTTCAGAACTTCCAAAACCAGTCGTTGAAAAGGTATGCTACCCTTTTATTTAAGGTTTTGTTCCAATAAAGTATGGGAAGGCGATTACATTAATGAAACTGTGATTTCCGGAAGCACGCATCCTTATGATGAATATGAATTCAACAGTAACATGAACAGTAGATTCAATCCCTTCATTGATGTAATTATTTAATGATACAATATCTTTTCTTAAAACCACGGGGAATAACGGATAACTCCTTTGGCAGTTTTAACATCTGCGAAGAACACTTAACAATAATTCTCATAAGAAGTGTACATACACATCTTAATTAACAATAATGGGTTATAAGATATAAATGCTGAGTTTGCAATCAGAATCTTACATGACATGATAGGTAGATAATGCGCCTTACACAGTACTCCATATTTCAACCCACATAAAATATCTGCTTCAGCTGAACTCAGTAAATACCACCCAATATAAAGAAGTTGTAAATTTCATTCTCGAACATGCTATTTTTGGGCAACCAATAACATAAGCACAGTGATTACAAAGACTTCACACGCGAGGAATTTGTAAACTTTTTCTTCACATATTTTATTGTGTAGGTGAACTCACAAATCCAGGAAATGAAGATGATATGGCAGCAAGCAGCCGCAACCGAGGATACAGCAGGTTAGTGAAAATCAAATTATGTCATACGTGCAAACATAATTGGAACACTTGTACACAATTTTGCTTAGTCAACTTGGACCAGTAGGCAATGGCTTAGGGTTAACCCGTCTATCAACGATTATCAGCAGTATAAATCAGGAACTTTTAAGTACAGTCAACATTATTATCGAAGGACTTCTTGCGAAACATTGGAAACTTAATACTATTTAGGGTTTGTACCTTCAAGTATACCTTTATCAATTATTTCGATCAGTATAGTTTGAGAACAGCACACGAGGGCACTTCATCACTCATAAACATCACTACGATACCAACATAGGAAATTGGTACTGTCCTCAGCAATGAGGTATGGAGACTTCTTGAATTATAGTTAATAGGGATACGAGAAAACTATCTACAAACACATGAACTCACTATATTAATGAAGATAATATGCGCTCATAACAGAAATGTTTCCTCCACAGGTAATGTTCAAATATGTCGTCGTATTATTTTTTGTCGTCATCGCATTTAATGCATTGTACAGTGTACGGTCATAATGATTTCAAGTTTTGAAAATGTGGCCAAAATATTAATTTCGGCCATTTTTTCAGATTCAGTACAGTGCAATAGCTACAAAATTCCATGAAAAACATTACCACATTGGTTAAAGTACCCTTCCTTAACAAATATATGTCAAAGTCTATGCTTGAAACCATTCATGACCAAATCTTTACAGGCCATTACTTAGTTAAACTGCCTACTCACATATTCTCTTAACTATGTGAACTGTATAACGTGCTACAAATGATATCCCTTCAACAACCTAACCCTGCAATGGGATTTGATTGTACATGAAAACCATTAATTACCAGGACATTTCATCTGTGAACAGTGGGAATAATCTGTCCCCCAGATCCCACGTACCGGATTCCTAGCGAGAACCATACTTGTAATCAAATCGCGTCTCAACATTGAGATATGCAGATATATACAGATTCTGGAAGCACAAATCAATTACTACATCCGTAATTCTATATGGTTTGATGTCCAAACAACTTTAACGACACTATATGTTGGATATATATTCTGTACATTTATTTTTTTAGGACAAGTAGACGTTAGAGTGCTTGATAGATTACGTGAACCAGTAAGTACAACTGAATAGATATTGACCAAATGCACATGAAAGAAAGTCTCTACAAATACAAGATAAAACAAAACAGTGGAAGAGCGCTTTTTTTGTTGCTGTTTATTTTTAAGTCACTAGCGGGCCTTCAAGAAAGAGCTGTGATCATACCCAATGCAAGTTCCAAGCGGTGTAATTAGTTGGTAAATGTCGAACAATGCTACATCAATGTTTCCGTTTCTTCAAGGATTCAAAATTGGAAGCAAACATACAGTTATCTGGCAAAACAAAGTTATACTTACAGGAAATTACATAATGCTAGTAATTTTCTAATGCATTTCATATATTACCATTACCTCAGCATATTACCACCAATAACACTTTAGTTGCGGTGACTTAGTTGCTTATTTAATGTTATGTACAAATTAAACTAGACATCAGATGTAAATTAGGACTTGCGTTTTCAGTACCTCCATTTGACATAGTTTTGCTACTTGCACGCATGACGCCTTGCGTGGGAAAGCAGTTAGAAAAAGTTAAGTTCTTTTACATCCCCATTACACCATGCCATGTTTTATTTACAGGTTGAAGTTATTTCATCTGCACTGTTCTCACATTTCAACGGAGAAGATCCTGCAATCACCGATGTAACTGCGACAGGTAGGATTTTTCAGTATTACCATAGATCTTGGCTTTACATATGCCACACTTACAAGATACAATATGAAACTTGACGTACAACATTTTATATGGTTTTGTCCATTCGGTATTTCAGACAAAAAGGTTGAACAGGTGCTAACAGTAATGGTAAACTCTATGTATTTCCATACCATTTTCCTCACGCTATTTTCAGTTGGAATTATTGAGCATAGCATACACATCAGACTCGCTGTCGTCATATTGAGCAATCAAAAAATGAGAATGCTTATCTCTTCCTTTCAGTGTAATATCTTTGGATCACTGATTAATATCGTGGACGTTTCAGTTTGGTATCATATTTTTTTAACACTGACAAATGTACACCAATTTCTCTGCTCAGAGAGAAGGTACCATTCATCAACACGGTCAGGATTTGAAGTAAATGCACATGATATAAAGTCTATACAAGTACATGATTACACTTAGCAATGCAGCAACGCTTTGCTAACCCAAACTGTAACATCGATGAACATTTTATATCTAAGTATAGCGTTACTCGTAAACAGCTTATTAAAATGGGTAATTCTATTTCTCCTTTTTACCGAAATGTTTTTACAAAATGCCAAAATATTGTTTAAACACAAAGAAAAGGTTGGACGTAACGTATCAGCTTTACGTAATACGGGAATATTGGCAAGATATACCCCCGCCCTTCACCACCAACAAAAAAAATGAAATCATAATTTCAAAACTATGATGCACAATGGACAAATACCCTGCCCATTCTGTTAAAGTTTCGTTGAACTTAACCAAGTTGTCAGGGAGGAGTTGTCGTTAAAGAGTGTGTACCCTATGGCGGACAGAATAACAAACGAACGCACGCCATGCTTACTGTATAACGCTTGATACAGCGGAAGGGGGTATAATACAACAAAATAATATATGGGATACAAACAGCACGGTGATTATAAGTATTACAAACATTTAATACAAATTGCTTTACTCTTGTTTTGGGTACATTTACATTGTCAATACCTGCACATTTCATGGACAGATGATAACTCTCCTGTGTACATGTAATCATTACTGTATAGATAGGGATATCATTTTCAGTTTAATCAGAAGGTCAACTTATTTAAAAATTATTTGATGATGCCACTGTGGAATGTTTCTATACTTACATTGACAGAGAAAGTCTTTCCCAGAATGTTTCTTCCTTTTTTTATCAGGTGCCCACTTTTTTCTTCAGATTTACAACAATTACGATTCCCACAAGATTTGTTTTCAAAAAGATTTATAACTTTTGAGGACCAGAGAACGTCGGAAGCTGACAAAAATCTTAGGTATAATTCATTTGTGGACGGATTTATGGCAATATCAGAGGAAGGAGATTTAGGGTTCCTGAAAAACGTGCTAACGAACATTTTATGGAAGAGACGAAACGTGGCATTTTGGGCGGAGGATCAATTAAAAGGATTGCAACTACCAACATTCAGAAATGGATTGCCATTATTTCACATAGGTTGGGTGTCTTATTTTTCACTTTGGGGCACATTCCTTCCGAACGTGCGAGGGACAGAACAGGATAATTATGGGAATCTTTCGACATTTAAAGGACTGCACGATGTAATCTTTGACACAGTATTGACTGATGCAATAGCTGAAATGCCACCGTCATCTACTATGAGAGTGGTAAATACAAAGATTGAGACACCGGTAAAACACCTTCTGGTCGGACATGAACTGTCGTCCTTCTCTGAATTTTTGAAGTCCAAGATCGCAGATGCACGCACAAGGGGTGTTCTACCTGCAGATGTAACATTTCATTTCTTGGTGATGTCATTCGGGCAGGATACACCATTGACTAACACTTCTTCACAGATCTACATGGTATGTATCTTCAAGTTTTATGAACAGTTCAATACAGATACAGCAACAGCTCCCTACTAAACACTATGGTTATGTCAATTATTTATGACATGGATCGTCAAACATAAACTTGGATATTTATAAATCTGATTATTAATGGATGCCGCATTCTACAGCACTACCTTCTTACACGTTTGAAATAAATGTCTCCATCTTTTCGTACTCTAATCTATTTCCAATTGATTGATTTAGGATTTGCTGTTTTATTCGCGCATTACTCTGGTTCCATATGTGAATGTACAGTTCCAGTCATGTCAGAACGTTCATTTTCCTTTGATACGTTCAGGTCTGAGCGCTATGGTTAGTGACATTGACAGCATATGGAGTCAATGGGTTACGGTTAAGTCAATTCAAACAACCATCATAAAACAAAGCAACGGCACTACGCTTTCATTGTTGTTGTTCATTTTGGATTAGCAAGACACCTTCACAAATGACTTATGCTCATACCTCCAAGAAAATTCCACACAGCAACTACGGCTGTTTACAGCAGAATTAAATATACATCATCTACACACCTCCAACAAAGTAGGTTCCCTGTTTAGTGTGTTTCTTCACATTGTTACAAATACACAAGTGGAAAATACAACATGAATTCCATTTCTGGCATTAGAATCGCAATAGCAGTGCATTATTTCAATGCGTCAATCTTGATTTGAGGGTCACTCTATCCGTTTACACGCTCCGCTACGATTGACGCCCTCGGGTATGCAAATAATGTACTGCTATTGCTAAAATCCATCGTGTGCAATACACTATGGTAAGCGTTATAGAAACACCCACGATAACAAATGCATGTCGGGTAAGAATTATTTACATTTGTTTCCTATCAATCACAACGACAACTATTCCATTTTATCTGAGTTTATGTCTTTTTTTTTACAGAATTTAATTGACCTGGAAAAAACCATGGAAGCATTAGTGCATCTTGCAACCAACGTGTCGATGGAGAATAAGTCATTGTTTTGGTCTACCAAGTTAGTTGACAAAGCAGTTCATTCCACAGGTGCGCTTTATTATTCATCGGGATTCCATCAGGTCGCCGCTGGTATGGCAGTTGTAAACACAAAACTTCTTCCAGTTCTTCCAGGTATACATTTTCTTAAGTTCTATAACACTATGTTTAAAAGACTTCCGACACGTCTTCAACATTACAGGCATGAGTTTACAGACACTAAACTACTAGAACAGCCAGTAATTGCAAAATTGTTATCATGTCAGCCAACTGCAGTCTATGATATCTTCAGCAAAACTCCCACATTGAAACGAGTTCTAAACGACATAGAGCAGCGATTGCCATTTAAAATCCTTACAGACAGAGTAGATGAATTACATACATTAGATCAATTGCACTGTGCAAGAATTGAATTTATTTGTTCCTTGAAGTCACAGGATTGGGATTATTATGAGAAGGTCTTTACTGGGGAAGGTTTAAGGAAAAAGCTTCCAGAAATGTATGAAGCGTTGGGTGTTGAACATTCACAAATCATTGCCTTATCCAGAGAGTTTACTTCCAAATATATGCAACATTTAATACATGCATTGACCTATCCAATCCTTGCCATTTTGAACGATTTTTTTCAGCAGAAAAAGTCTATTACTCCAGATCAACTGGAAACAGCCCATTGTTGTGAATGCATTATTTCTTTCATACTGTACGGCACAAAGAACTATTTGCCCATTCTAAAAAAACTGGGTTTAACAGGCGATCGATTTCGCTATACTAACAGAGTAACACTGGCCTTTGCTTCCTTACGAAGGAAAAGTGAATACTTCCTGGTGGATTCTAGTGCAAATAGATGTGGAACTGTATATACCATCAGTAAACCAATCATACCAAGAAATGTCACTGGTGATGCCTTCACGGAAAAACTAATTGAAATACATTCACAACTGAGATTGGATAAATACGTTGTTTCCATGGTAGTTTTCAATCACTTTCTACATGAAATTCTGAAACTTGGGCGTAAAACACGAAGGATGGCTCGGGATTTCAGAAGTGCAACCCCTCACGGTATTTTCGCAAGAAGATTTGTTTTGTCATCCACATCCATAACGGTTCTAGCACAAAGAATAACGGTATCCGATTTCATACACAACTTGATAACTTTTGCAATATCTGACCAGATCTTCAGTATTATCCAGACAGCGATTGAGACATTAGGGGACCTCTCAGAGGAGACAGACATTGTCTCTGTGGGTACACAGGAACTGAGGGAAGGACTTCAGGTATTATTGCATCAAATTCTTAAGGGAAATATGAATATAGAGATAAGATATGTTCCCCACTTTCAGGATGAACAGCTGCAGCTTCAACATTTTCATCCACTTCTCCCTGACATTCAAGAGGTACTAGTTGACAGGGATGGTGTCATATTTGATTTCCGCCTGGCTAAACATCTACTTTTAAGTGCGGCCTTGTTGATGGGCGAACTAAATCCCTTTCCGCAAGGAATCGAAGATATAGACAATGCCGACATGTTCATCCTGCACAAATTCCTAACATGTAATACTCCACATGCAAATTACCTGTGGATGCTTGGAATTGCAATGGTCATCCGAAGAAGACCAGTGGATAAAGTTTTGCAAAATTGGATAACAAATAGAGGAGGAAGTCTGCACCATTTGCACGATGCCGGTATGTGCCGTAAGGATGAGCGTGGGCGATTTGTTGGTGTGTCACATGAAACATTTCGTTATGCATTCGCAAGAAGTCCTACACGTGAACAAAAGTCTTTTGTTAGGTCTTCCAACAACCTGACCAGCATCGGTTGCAATCCCTTTAGATTGCTTTGAGATAACAATCACATAAAATGGATAGACAGTAAACATGTTATTATTGATAAGATATACGTTATATAGGGTAGAACGTAGCATTAGAATAATAATACTTGTTTGGAAATAATATGTGGAAACATAGTAGTACATGTGTTAACAATCAACGTTCTGGTTTAATCTATTCAAAAGGGTTAGGGTTAAAAAACCTGTTTATTAAATGATGTTCGGATAGTATTTTCTTTCAATTTATTTCACAGTTCACTGAGAAATCGATAACCCTATTCACCGTAATAACATTTTCAGTACTAATCTATGTCATGGGTAGGCAGTGAGTGGCACCTCAAAGTTTAAAATTTATTCTTCCGTGGTATAATTGCTTTACTTCGATCCTTACAATAAATCGGTAAAAAAAAAACACTTCATATATCCATGGGTGAAGACCAAGGTCAGTCTCTGACTGTTGTTTTAGAGTTCAAAGTTTGGCAGGGAAACACTCTTCAGTTTTCAACTAAAGTTTCCAAATAATATCCGCTTTCCAGTCAGCACCGAAGTACTAATTAATGGACTGGTGAATACCCTAGTTGACTAACAGGCTATCAGCAGAGGTGTTGACCCATTGGTAAGAAAGAACTACATACCGAAATAACTTTCATTTTCTTTTCTGCATAGCAGCCATTTGTACTACCCATGTCCCTTCAGTGCAGATACATCTAAACAAACTTTAGTGTTAAAATCTTCCCAGTTCAAAAAGGCAAAAACACACAAGAACATGACTTATTACAGTAACATTGCTTTGACAAAACATACTGTTGCTTGTTTTGGGTGAAGAACAGGGTCTATCTTTGACTGGTATTTTATAGTTCAACATTTGGCAGGAAAATTTTCATTTATTTTCCAGTACAATGTAAAAACAATTACAATCACTGTATACCGAAACACTGTAAATTTATTTCTGCAAATGGGCATTTCAAGATGTTTAAAAAGTGAAAGGTGGAAAATACCAATATCTTCATAAACTAAGGCCCAAATTTGGTATGGACATTTGCAGGAGGGAAATACGCTTCAGTTTGCAAGTAAAATTATAAAAAATCAAATACTGCAATTCTCCAAATGAAATCGGCATTCATGTTAGCACAGAGGAACTGAGTACTGGACTGGTGAATAGCATACCCACATGATTAAAACATGGCAAATATGACAGTCTATATCCGGAAAACTGCCACTCCCTCACCCCATAAAAAAATAGGTCGGGATTGCATTAACTCCAAAGGATCCACATCAGCTTTGTCGACAGTGTAAGCATTTTGTGTTATGCTAGCATCACCCCTCATGCAACCTTTACTTTTAAGGAGTGGCAATTACAGTTTTGAACCAACTACATCGGCTAACGAATACCGAAGCGAGCCAGAACGAGGAAAGGGAAAATTATACTATAAATCCGACGTCACGGCAATTCACAGCAACACGAATAGAGACAGTATGACGAAGACAAAACATATCAACAGTAATGAACAAAAACGCCACAAAAGTAAAGGACTAGCAGTGTGAACCCTATAGAAACTTAGGTCCTATCAGGTGGTCCGGAAGGGTAAGCATGATCTGTTCGACATGTGGCACCCGTAACACGGCCAGTGAAAAGTTCCGTTTGCTCACTGTCGGTGTACATCAGTCCGGTATCAAACTCTGGATCTACCCAAAAGTATCTGTTTTCATTTTTGAAACACAAACATTGTAATGGTCTGTAAAATCATCGTGACGACCGTACAACTTCTGTAGTCACAATTGCAACAGTATCTGAACATAACCATCATATATCAGTTTTTGAAAGAGTAATTTGGCTCTGTTGACAAAATCGCTGTAAAAACTACAGGCACGGCAATAGCGAATGAGTTGTGAAATGGACACGCCATATGCAGGAGAAGTGGGAACATTACTGCAGAAAAACATGAAGTTCACTATTGCAAAGTCGAAATCATCACCCTTGTCGTAAAGTTTTCTTTTCAGACGTCCGGACTTGTGAATGTAGAGGTATAGGTCCAGGTATGATGCTGATGGTGGTGTATCAGTGGTCTCTTTCATTTCGAGTTCACTTGGGTATATAAGATGGACTTTATCCTTCAATTGAGGATGGTTCAATGAAAGAACATCATTATGTAACGGAAACTGAAATTGGCTAGCGTATTGCCTTTTCGGAACTGCACCTTGTATGAACCTGGCTTCATACGAATACAGAAACTATTCTCCTAAAAGTGGCGCACAATTAGTCCCTCTTGCTATCTCGATTGTCTGTTGGAAAACTTGTCCTCCAAATTCTACAAATATGTTACCAATCAAACATTCCAGCACNGCACTGATATCTGCCTTTTTGTGTGAATCAGTGTAATGCTTAACAATTTAGGCCCCATGTTTACCTATCACTCAATATGAATACATTGTCTAACCCTTTTTACTACAGAAAAACTGGTGTATTAAATCCGGGAGTACTGACTTCAGCTTACCGTGTTGGAGAGTAGTATAGACAGTAGAAAAATCAAATGTTTTGACACTGTTTTGACACTGTTGCAGTGGTTCAGTTCCGTTGAACATAGATATTCGTATAAGTTTTTTGAGTTTTTGAAAATCCACATGTGGTGCACTCCACTTGTTCAGAATACTTTTTCAATATATATCTTGAGACCGTATTTGATTGAAGTAAGTAATGAAGTGAGGAGCTTAGAAAGGGGTTTTGTTGCGCATTTGGCTGACCCAGCAATGTGTCTCTGTTTGCAAGGTCATTTCTGTAACTTAGGTACCCAGTAGCTACAAAGCAGGTTGTAGTTCTCTTCATTCAAACAGATACCAAAGGTTGATACTTATTTGTGATTGTTTAGTATGTTGGCCTTTGCTATGAAGGAGAGTTTGCAAGTAGGGTTGCCAACTGAATTGTCAATGCCCATCTCCTTCATTAGGCAGTCGATGTAGTGTGTTTTGCAGATAAATGTTATGTTGTTTTGGGATTTGTCAGCTAATACGATGACATAACTGTCATGGAG
>MJUU01050201.1:367-29040 GCA_002080025.1 Modiolus philippinarum
GCGTTTATATAGTGTTAGGTCTGAACAATCGAATTTAATCGTCCCTTTATATAATGTAAGCCCTTGTACGGCTTTTTAATGTTCTATAAAATTTCAAAGGACTAATGATCTTGAATAGTTTCCCTTACAAAAAGTCTTGGCCATAGAATTCTCTTTTAGAAGTACTGAACATTAAAAAAAAATATTTACCGTGGTTTTAAATGTTTTTATTTGCCGTATTCGAGGGTAAATATTTGCCGTGTCACACTTATGAAAATTGATAAAAATAAAAAGTGCAAGTATAATTCTAATTTCTGTTTCCTCGTAACTGATATCAATTTCCCGAACTCCCATATTTGGTACCCTCAGTCTATTCTCTTTTTGATTTGATGGATAACAATTTGACACCGTTGTACAATTTTACAATGAACATTTTTATTTCATTGAAGACCATCAAAATACCTTTCTGAATTTTTAGATGGGTATCACTGATTTACAGCAAAAAAGGGATCAACCAATGCAAGCCTGCCAAAATTTAATAAGAAAAAGTTGCATGTGATCGGGATACTAGATAACAGGAAATTAGATTACTATAATTTTTAGATTTTAACCCTACACACTTCTATGAAATACAGCCTAACTTTACAGCGTTAATATTTCCTCACAATTAACACTTGTACACTTATTCAGCAGATCGTGTGTCGGACACTTAATTCAACTTTTTGCCATGTTGATCACTAAAACAGGGTTAAAATATTAGTAATTTTCTATTATTATTTACCGCTTTTACAACACAAAATATGTCTCTAATCGTCCTACTTCGATGTCCACTGTTGCAAACATGCAGTATCATTTGCTGTATCATCCGAATTCTTGATTTCTTCTCGTTTGATAGCATTTCGTTCGTTTCGTTTCGTCATATTTCGTTTCTTCAATTTTCATTTCGTTTCGTTTCGTCATATTTCGTTTCGTTTCGTTGCATTTCGTTTCGTTTCGTTTCGATTGCGTTTCTCACTTTAGCAGTACCCAAATTTTTTGCCTGAATTATTCAACAATACAAATTTTCAGAAGAGATGGAAAGGCAGGCAGAACCCCTTTGGATCCCACCACCAACAATTTCTACATATTAAACGTAGAAGTGGAATAAAATATTTATTTCCCATGCATGATTGAGATATGAAGATTTGTTTACCCTCGGGGAATCATATTTCCCTCAGGCGATGCCTTCCGGAAATATTATTCCCTTGGGTAAACAAATCTTCACATCTCCCTCATATATGGGAAATAAATGAATAGTGTCTCAAATATCCAGCCATATCCAAATAACCCAACTTGATCTAGTTTTGTTGGAAGAGGGCTTGACTTGTTTATGTTGTTCAGAATAATTGCACTCATTGTATGCCAAAAGATCATACAATATACTTTTTGCTTTCATGTAAAGAATGCAAAAATGTAATGCCAGGGATTTTAAGGTAAGATGTTGTCTTGGAGTATATCTTCTCACATTTCAGACACTATCCTTGACTCATGATTATGGTCACCTTTGTTCCAATGTTTCTCGAGTCTCCTGGCAACACCACTGGATTGACAGAAAATGGATGGAAGATTCGTCTCATTTCCTTGTTCATGTGCTGCTGGCCTTTTCATTGGTAGTTTTCTTCATTGTATATGAAAGGATATGGAGTAAACGTACATGAGACAAAGTTTCTACAAATACATGGTTAAACAAGCAAAAGAACAAAGCTTTTATTGTTGTTCTTCATCTTGAAGTCACCATGAGGCCTTCAACAATGAGCTTTCCTCATTCCTCATAGTAAGCACCGGTTGGAGCGGAATTCTTTGCTATTTGTCGAAAAACACTACATCCATGTCTTTTTCTTCGTGTTTTCTGGTCTAAGGTTTAGTGTTTGGTGAGCTTCTATTGAGAATCTGTCATCTATGCCACTGGTCAGGCTGTAAATATGGCTGTCATGTAGTTTCTGACATAACACTAGACCACTGGTTCTTGAATAGCAGGTCTGTACCAATGTCGCTGGGTTCTTTTTGCTGGTCTTCTTCGCTTTCTTGGCATTTTTTCCCTATGCTAATTTTAGAAGCATACTTCTCTGTTCAGTTTATTCTCTCTGTAAGTCTCACATCAGAATAAGTTTGTTGTTCTTTTCAGTGGACAGCACAAAACTTAGCAGTTGTATACTTTATATATACTGTGAAACCTAACTTATCTGACACAGTATTGGACAACAAAAATGTATCAGATTACACACAGAATGTCGGAATACTCAATTTAAGAAACTTAAAAAACTTTTTTTTGGACCCCAAAATTATGTCGAATTTGACAGGATATCCAATACTCAGATGTCAGAGGAGACAGGCTTTACTGTATAACCTTAGAAGTTTTCTTGTACATTGATTGGTTCAAATTTGTCATGAGCTTACACATATATATCACGTACAAGTTAACTAGGAACATTTTAAAGGATCAGAAGAAGCAAAATGAATATAATGAAGGTATGGACAATTTGTTTTCCAGATCA
The DNA here is from genome assembly GCA_002080025.1 of Modiolus philippinarum. NCBI lineage: Eukaryota > Metazoa > Mollusca > Bivalvia > Mytilida > Modiolidae > Modiolus > Modiolus philippinarum. The sequence goes on from MJUU01050201.1 coordinate 2,881, forward strand.
CCGAGTTTCTCGGGCTCAAACTGAATTTGAAACATGCTTAATTGTTACACAAGTGAATCATATCGATTTTTGGTAACCACTTTAAAGATCAAGGTAACAAAATTAGATGTGTAGTATTGAAATGAAAGTCAGGCTGTCATATAATTCATTATACCCCCGCAAACAAAGTTTGGGGGTATATAGGAATCACCCTGTCTGTCTATCTGTCTGTCCGTCCGTCTGCCCACAATTCTTGTAAGCCCAACTCCTCCTAAACCACTTGGAGGATTTTGATTAAACTTTATACAAAGGAAGGACACTATATGGTGATGTGCATGAAGGAATATAATTATTATCTTAAACCAGGAAGGGGAGATAATTTGACTTTGACTTTTCTTTGATTCCCTATGTATGGGTTACCTCGTAGCTCAACTCCTCTTAAGCCACTTTTTTTAAAGGATTTTTATGAAACTTTACACAAAGGAAGTACACTATATGGAGATATGCATGAAGGAATATAATTATTGTCAGAAACCAGAAAGGGGTTGTAATTTGACTGGGCTCTCATTGATTCCTTCTGCAATGATTTTTTTGGGGGGAATTATTCAAGGCGTAGATATTATGAAATCAATCTGGGGGAGAGAAACACTCTTTTTGTTGTATTCCTCTTGAAAAGTTTCTCTAACGCTTATGATTTTGGTGTAAAATGTCAAAGAGGCAAAAAAGGTTGATTTTTTTGCCTGATTTTGACAGTATTTTCATTTGCACCCTTATGAAAAAATTTCTTTCATGAAGATTTTATCATTGTGTCCATACTTGTATTGTGTCCACACGCATTTATATTTGCACTTACCATATCGATTCAGGGTTCAATGAGGGGGTATATTTGGCTGCCATTCAGCGACAGCTCTTGTTTATAATTTTTTGTCTATACATATGTCCGTATGAGCTCAAGGTTTATCTAAAGGGCAGTTATGAAAATGTAGGATAACTTGTCATATAGACGTTTTGATGCAAAAAAATTCTGTGAGCTTGATGTTTTTTGTCATTAACTTTGATTTCTTTTCTGAATTTTGATGGCAGAATCCAGGTTGAGGTTAAGGTCTAAGGTTTTTTTTAAAGAACTTTATGAAGTCATAACGGAATAGTTTTTGACAGGAAATGCATCATTTTGATGTAATCGGATTTAGTGTCCCTAAGGTCATGGGAAATCAACTTTGATTAAAGTATAAGAACTTCGAATCGGGGTTAAGGATTTTTTTAAGGAAGGGGTTGTTATACTGTCATGAAAACATACAACATAAACTGCATTCAATGATTTTCTAGACCTAAGTTGCCAAAATTTTTGATTCCAGTTTTGGTCAATTTCCTGATCCTGACAAAGACTACTTTGCTTTAAACCCATACAGCATAAACAGTGATATACTCAATCGCAGAAAATCTTTTGGTTTCACTCTACGAACGTTTCTTGAAATATGAAAGTCCACATTGTTTTGAATAATTCTACAAGCATCCGTACAGTATGAAACTCCTTCCAGTAAAGCAGTGATTTTCAAGAAAATGGTAACAAAACTCTTTGATTCATTTTTTTGAAACTGTCAAAGACTACTTTGACACTGTTTGATTTGGAATAATTCTTACCAACAACACAGTACGAAATTCGTTTCTGTAAAACAATGATTTTTTTAGAACTCGATTCAGATTGCATTTTTATGACCCGCCTACGAAGTAGGAGGGGTATATAGTTTTCGGGTACGTTGTCCATCCGTACGTCCGTAGTCCGTACATCCGTCCGTAATGCTCAGGTTAAGGTTTGGGTTGAAGGTAGTTTACCTTGAAGGAGGTATTATATCTTGATGAAACTTTGTATGCAGATAGACCTCAGGGTCATGGGTTATTGACTTTGAATATCAGGAGTGAATATTTGATATACTACAGGTTAAGGTTTAGGTTGAAGGTAGTTAACCTTGAAGGAGGTTTGATATCTTGATGAAAATTTGTATGCAGATGGACCATAGCATGAACTGCAACATTTTGGAAGGAAATGGATGCTATGACCTCAAGGTCATGGTTCAATGACTTAGAATATTAGGAGTGAATGTTTAATATACTACAGGTTAAGGTTTAGGTTGAAAGTAGTTTACCTTGAAGGAGGTTTGATATCTTGATGAAACTTTGTATAATATACATCATAACATGAACAGCAATGTTTTAGTGCCAAACAGACTTCAAGGTCATGGTTCATTGGCTTTGAAGTTTATGATTGAAATTTTGATAACGCTCATTTATTTAATTTTTGAAATTCTTCTTAGCATCTCATTTGTCCTTTATGTTTAAACAGCCATTTTTGTCAATGAAATCTTTGATTCCAATTTAGGTAAATTTCCTGAAACTCTCCAAGACCTTTAATTTTGGAAATTTTACCGAGCAACCATATATTTTTTTAATTTCTTTTTGTCAAAACACAAATTTTCAAATACTGAATTGCAAAAATCTTTGGTTCCAATTTTGGTAAACTTCCTGGAACTCTCTAAGACCTTTAATTTTGGAAATTTTACATAGCAACCATACATTTTTTATTTTTTTTGGTCAAAACACCAATTCTCAATAACTGAAATGCAAAAATCTTTGATTCCGATTTTGGTAATTTCCTGAAACTCTCCCAAGACCATTTAACTTTGGAAATTTTACCTAGCAACCATACATTTTTGAATTTCTTTTTGTCAAAACACCTATTTTCAATAACCGAATTGCAAAAAGTTTTAATTCCAATTTTGGTAAATTTCCTGAAACTCTCTAAGACCTTTAATTTTGGAAATTTTACATAGCAACCATGCATTTTTTCATTTCTTTTTTGTCGAAACTCCAATTTTTAATAACTTAATTGCAAAAATCTTTGATTCCAATTTTGGTGAATTTCCTGAAACTCTCTCAGACCTTTAATTTTGGAAATTTTAGCTGGCAACCATACATTTTTGAATTTCTTTTTGTCAAAACACCAATTTCCAACAACTGAATTACAAAATTTTTTTATTCCAATTTTGGTAAATTTCCAGAAACTCTCTGTGACCTTAAATTTTGGAAGTTTTACCTAGCAACCATATATTTCTTAATTTCTTTTTGTCAAAACACAAATTTTCAATAACTAAATTGCAAAAATCTTTTATTCCGATTTTGGTAAATTTCCTGAAATCGTCAAAGAACACTTCATTTTTGAAATTCTACCTAGCAGCAATGGTAATTCAATTCTTTTCATTTAAAGTAGTCATTTTCCAAATATGGATTGCAAGTATTCTTGATTCCAACTTTGGAAAATTTCATGAAACTCTCTTAGACCATTTAGTTTTGGAAATTTACCTAGCAACCATACGTATTGGATGATTGCTAGGTAAAATTTCATGTTAGCCTCTAGATGTATAGATGATAGAATAAATGTCACTAATGGTCATTAATTAGTTATGATCAGTAGCGGGGCATAATGTCCATTGACACAGATTCTCTTGTTTTTCTTTTCCAGCTCAGGTAAATTTCCAAAGGCTGTCAAAGTCCACTTAGATTTTGGAATTATTCAAAGCAACCATATAGTCTGAAATTCCTTTCAGTGAAAGCATTGATTATCACCGATGTTGCCTTTGTCCATGGATTGTTCGTTCTTTGACTGACGGTTCGGTTCTCCCTTACTTCATTCATTCCAGTTTTCGATGGTTTATCTAAAGTTGTCCAATGCCACTTCAGATTTGTTTTAATTCCACTTAGTGACCATAAAGTATGATGTTCCTTTCATCGAAAATAGTGCTTTTCACAACATGAATTGCAAAAATCTTTGAATCACCTTTCTGATATTGTGATAGCCAATTTAGTCTTTTAGAATTCTTCCCAGCAACTGTACTGTATGAAATTCCTTTTAGTGAAAATAGTGATTAGTAAAAAACTGAATTTAAAATATGTATGATTTTTTCGTTAGATTTCCTTGAATCATCAAATACTACTTTGTTCTAGGATTTCTACCTTAATTTAAATAAAAACACCTGAACTGATTCGAGTCTTATCATCATCTAGATAGTAAATATTATCTCGCCCGCGACGGCGGCATAAACTCAGTTATTATATAGAAGCCTTTGATGTAGGAACTTTTATTTGGTTCATAGGTAGCTTACGGCGAACCCAATCTGCCTGACCCAAAATCATATGACCTTGACCTATATTTCGTGATCCGGTGACCAGGTTAAGTTTTTTGCTGAAGTTTGTTTCTCAATAACTACAAGTGATATGTCAATAATATTTGGTATATAGCTGGGTCTTGGTCTTGCCTAGTACATTTCAGTCTACCATATGTCTTTTGACTTTGACTTCAATGTCACGGTCCAGTGCCAATGTTAAGTTTTTTTTTGCTTTAGTCTGTTTCTCAATAACTACAAGTGATATGTCAATGATATTTCGTATATAGCTTGGCCTTGGTTAGTACATGTCAGTCTGCCATATGGCTTTTGACCTTGACTTCAATATCACGGTCCAGTGCCCAGGTTAAGTTTTTTTTGCTTAAGTACTGGTAAAGTTTGTTTGCTTAAGTCTGTTTCTTAATAACTACTAGTGATATGTCAATGATATTTAGTATAAAGCTTGGTCTTGGTTATTACATGTCAGTCTGCTATATGATTTTTGACCTTGACCTCAATTTCACGGTCCAGTGACCAGGTTTATTATTTTTTTTTGCTTAAGTCTGCTTCTCAATAACTACAAGTGATATGTCAATGATATTTAGTATATAGCTTGATCTTGGTTAATACATGTCAGTCTGCCATATGGCTTTTGACCTTCACCGAAATTTCACGGTCCAGTGACCGGGTAAAATTTTTTTGTTTAAGTCTGTTTCCTAATAACTACAAGCTATAGGTCAATGATTTTTGGTATATAGCTTGATCTTGGTTAGTACATGTCAGTCTGCCATATGACTTTTGACCTTGACCTCAATTTCACACTTCAGTGCCCAGGTTTAGTTTTTTTTTGCTTAAGTCTGTTTCTTAATAACTACAAGCTATAGGTCAATGATATTTGGTATATGCTCGGTCTTGGTTAGCACATGTCAGTCTGTCATATTGCTTTTGATCTTGAGCTCAATTTCACGGTCCTGTGACTAGGTTAAGTTTTTTGCTCAAGTCTGTTTCTCAATAACTACAAGTGATATGTCAATGATATTTGATATATAGCTTGGTCTTGGTTAGTACATGTCAGTCTGCCATATGGCTTTTGACCTTGTCCTCAGTTCCACGGTAACATGACCAGATTAAGTTTTTTTTCTTAAGTCTGTTTCTCAATAACTCAAAGCTATAGGCCAATGATATTTGGTATATAGCTTGGTCTTGGTTAGTACATGTCAGTCTGCAATATGACTTTTGACCTTGACCTCGATTTCATGGTCCAGTGACAGGGTTAAGTTTTTTGCTTAAGTCTGTTTCTCAATAACTACAAGCTATAGGTCAATGATGTTTGGTATATAGCGTGGTCTTGGTTAATACATGTCAGTCGGCCATATGGCTTTTGGCCTTGACTTCAATTTCATGGTCTAGTGAATATAGTTAAGTTTTTCTGATTAGAATTGTTTCTCAATTACTGTAAGTGTTACGGTAATAATATTTGGCTTGTAGGTTTCTCTTGAGTAGTACAATATTTTACAAAAGGATATGAAGTAAATGAACATGAGATCATAACACATATGTTAACTCCAACTGCAAAATTATTATCACATGCTCATGCATCTTCAAATAAATATAAACTCGTAAAGTCCTACAATATAAGCCAAATTTTGATTGTTTACACTTCTTTCCTGTCCTTTAAGTAGTGGAAGAAAAATTTCAGTAATGGGAATAATTATTTTGAATGGAATAATTTACAAAATTTTCAAGAAAATTTTGATTTTCAGATAAATTTAACTATCCCGCATCACACCAAAGACCAAGACCGAAAACTTTGTCAAAAAATCAATTAGGGGACGACCATTTGATCCGGGTGGGAGGGGGGGGGGGGGGGGGGGGGTGTCAAATTCGGAAAGGTTAGATTATTTATTTTCAACTCCAATCTGGTCATAATATTAATTTCCAAGCCTTTGGAGGCCAGATTATTTATCTTCTTGTTTAACAAAAAAAAATTGACCATTAAAAGTGGACTGAATATTTATTTTCAAGTGTAACCAGGCAAGATTATTTATTTTCAACTTATCTAGGACCAAGATATTTATTTACAAAATCTGCCCCCCCCCCTCCCCCTCAGAATCAAATGGTCGTCCCCTTATCACTTCAGACAAAACCTTTTGGATACTAGTATTCGGATTACTACCAGACAGAACAAGGGAACACTGAAAAAAGAAGTCCATTACTTTGTTATCCTTAAAGAAATCAAAAACTAAACTTACTACACAAGGCAAAACATTTTTTAAACCTGTAAAACAGCGAACTTTGAAGAAAATACAGATATAAAAAAATGTAGAAGTCAACAACACGTAATTAATTTCGTTTGACATGCTTCTGGAAACTGATTTGGAGAGAACACTTGTAATAAATGAACAACCAAAGTGCTTATTAAATATGATTTCAGTTTTTAGATTATTATTCTTCCAACACCCCGTTGGTTAGATAATTTGTTTAACAATTTTTCTTATATTTGACCACCTCAAGATGTATCTGCAAACTTTATATGCCTTAAGAATGAAAATGAAAATATACATTTTGTCGCTGCTTTGACATATTGCAACTTTGAAAGAGTCAAAATTTCGCTTTTTTGATAAACAAACGAAAAGTAAAATAATATTTTCATCTGGGCTAATAATTTGAAATTTACCCTCGATGACAAAAATATAAAAAACATATCAAATTGCGTAATAGGCCATGGGCTGAAATCACTTTCCGTGTACCCCCAGACTTATGGTCCAGACTGATTTATATTCCCTCTTCAAAATAAAACATGTTTATACGAATCTAAGCTACACGCATAGACAGTATAGTTCCACTTTTATACATGTTTATAGTACACCACACAAAATTCTTGTATTTTAGTTTTAACCTTAATTTCATCTTTTAAGCTCCATAATTTTATGTAGATAAGTTAGATGTACTGAAATTTGATACCTATTTGAAGTTTATTTAATTTACTTTACAATGAACACAAGTTTGGCCACTGTACGCCATTTTTATGATCTGGGGATGCAAAAAATGTACCTCTCCCCCCTGCAATTTTCAAGCTGTCAATTCCTTTCAGATAAATAAATCTCGTCATTGATCCAGTTTTTATCCCTAATTGGTCATTTATGATACAATGTTTAAAAAATTAGACCATTAAAGTCCTTAAAAATTAGATTTTCGGTATAAAATTTTTGAAAAATGGAAATTTTTGGAATTCTAAATATTTCCAAAATCTCGACTTTCTTACTTCTGGATCGTACAAATTTGAATATTTATCTAATAATTTCCAATGCAATAATGATTTATAATATGTAGGAAACAAACTGTTTGGGAAAAAAAACTTTAGATTCAGACTTATTGTGGGATCAGAAATGCCAAAATTAGCACCCCACCCCTTAAAATTAAGGAAAATTTTGAATTATTCAGGTTCTAAATGATAAAAAGATAATGTCTAATGGAAATCATTGTGTGTATTAGCTGACATGCACAAGCCCATTTAAGTAGATTTAAACATTATAAGGGTTCTTTTTGCCCTTCTGTTCGAAATTTTAAGAAAAATGGGAATTTTCCGTTTTTCAGAATTATTGCTGATTTGACTTAAAGATGTAAAAACTTAGAAAATTTGGTATATAACGAGTAAATGTTGATAAAATATCGTTTCATTATCTCTTAGCTATAAGAAAGTATGCTTTTGAACATTTCAGACTAACTAAACTCTAATAAATTGCAAACATATTACCCCCCNCAAAAAAAAAAAAAAAAAAAAAAAAAAATCAACACAAATTTATTTAATTTTATTGAGGTTTAAAAGCTTAAGCATTGTATAAAGGTCCAATAAAATATTTCAAACAAAAAATTCACAGAGACTCCCACATATCACAAATAAGATCATGCGCGTGGTTTATTGGAAGTTATACAACAATTCACTTTTGAAAATATGTAAAATTCAGAATGCTGAAAATTGCCATTTTTCACGAAATCGACCAAAATATTCAATTTTACCTATATTTTGGCGTTGAAATCGCATATTGCGATATATCATAATGTATTTTTAAAACGAAAGTAAAAATATAAGTATGTTTTGTATGTATTTTTAACCATCATTTTCTTTGGGTAGGGGTAAAATTTTCGGTATTTTGAGTTACATTCAACACTCTAAGTTTTTCTTAACATTATGTTTTGTCTTTGTCAAACTGTCTCAGTTCGTGTTGGATTTGAGTTGCCGTGATTTTCGATTTATGATTTTAGAATTCCCCGATTCCTCGTTCTTGCTTCGGTATTCGTTTGCCGATGTATTTAAGATAACTTATGTATCGGTTAGAACAATGAATTGGCATACCTGAAGATAAATCCTCCAGATTTGCCTTATATAACTATTTAAAAGTGAATTTTTGACAAATCTGAAATGATGAAAATTCCCACTTTTCATAACTTTTGTATAAAACATTGAGTTTAATCTGACAAGTGGGACTTAAAATAACAAATCATGAAAAAATTAATGCAACATTCTTATATGCAATGCAAACTTTGCGTGTTTTGTTTATTTTAATTCGAATATAGACAAAATATTGACTATTTTAGGATGAATTTTTTGGATTCAAAAGACATAGACACAAAAAAGACATTTTTGGGGAAAATTTGTTAGGGTAGGGGTAAGATTTTCGGTATTAAGAGTCACATTAAACGCTCCTTGTTTTTCTTAACAATGTTTAAAGACAACTTATGTATCGCACAGAACAATTAAATGGCAAATCTGCAGATATATCCTCCAGATTTGACATATATTTAACAGTGAACTTTGGACAAATCTGAAATATAGAAATTTCCCATGTTTCATCATTTTTGGGCAACATATTAAAACACTAAATCATGATGTTATTCATGCAACATTGTCATATATATAACACGAATTTTGCGTTTTCTGGTTATTTTTATGCGAACAAAGACAATTTAGGCAAAACTTGTTGGGTTAGGGGTAAGATTGTCGGTATTCAGAGTCGCATGGAAACTCCTTAATTTTCAAAACACTGTTTTAAGGCAACGAATGTATCGCTTAGAACAATTAATAGGTAAATCTGTAGATATATCCTCCAGATTTACCATATATATAACGGGTTATCAGTGGACAAATCTGAAATATTGAAAATTACCATTTTTCCTCAATTTCGGGCATAATGTTGAGTTTAAGTCAACAAATGGCTGTTAAAATACCAAATCGTGATGCAATTCATGCAACATTGTCATATTCAACGCACATTTTGCGTGTTTGGGTTTATTTTATGCGAACATAGACACAAAAAGACATTTTGGGGGAAATTTGTTAGGGTAGTGGTAAGATTTTCGGTATTCAGAGTCACATTAAACACTCCTTGTTTTTCTAAACAATGTTTTAAGACAACTTATGTATCGCCTAGATCAATTAGATGGCAAATCTGCAGATATACCTTCCAGGTTTGACATATGTAACGATATAACAGTGGACTTTGGACAAATCCGAAATGTTGAAAATTCCCATTTTTTATTATTTTTTGCCAAAATAATAAGTTAAGTCGACAAATGGCTGTTAAATTCGAAATTGCAATAAAATTCATGCAGCATTGTCATATACAACAAAATTTGTGTGTGCTGGTTATTTTTATGCGAACATGGACAAACAATTGACAATTTTTTGAGTAAATTTGTTGTGGTAGGGGTAAGTTTATGGATGTTGGAAGTTTGTAATACTTCAAAATTACCATTATTTATACTAGTTGTAAATAGATATTATGTTCTTTCATTTATACCAATTTTTCATGAATTTGAACCGCTCAAAGATAAGATGCGACAAGAAAGGGACAAAATTGTGTCGAAAACGAAAATATTCCAAGATCTATTTTGTTTGTCCATTTAAAAGTGATAGTTTGGTCATTCAAAACATATAAATATTATGTTAACATGCTTAATTTTTAAAAAGGGACATTAAAAGACTAAAAACAATTTCAAGAATTATGAAATGAAAAACATACTGATTTCTAAGGACCATTGAACTTAAATAATTTCGAGAACAATATAAAAATTTACGTCAACATTTCGAAGGGGTAGGGGTAAGGTTTTTCAATTTTTATAACGTATTGGATATAGAAATAGTACTTATGTAGGATATATGTAAAGTTCATACCATAGGCTATCATTCTATACAATTTTTACATAACTGATATCAATCAACAATTTGAAGCAATTGAAAGAAAAAATTTCGTTCAGTGTGTCTGAAAAGGGGCCTGTTCCAACATTTCGTGCAGGTTATGCACATGTTACCATGTTCAATTTTGAAGAGGGGATACAGAAGGACTGAAAAATATGGTTGGGGTTCATAAGTTGGGGAGGGGGTGCACGGGGTTATTCTAGCCCATGGACTCTGAGTTTGATGGTCTATAGAACCCGAAGTGCATCTCAAGTCCCAATACTGAAAACTGTTTTTAATTTTTCAATCTATTTTCTTGAACAGAAAAAATTTACATATTTTTTTGATGATCAAAGTTTTATTCCCAAATAGACCAAATAAATGGACCTCTGAATATTTTCGTTTTTGACTAACTTTTGTCTTTCCTTTGCCTAATATTATTTTAGTAACCAAATATCATTTAGTAGGTATCAAATAAAAGCTTATTATACTTTCTTTACAACTATTAAAAATAATGGTCATTTTTCACCTCACCTATCCGCTTCATCCCCTGTTGGACATAAGCCCTTAAATTACTAGTTGTTGTTTCTGTAACATGAAACTTTTTCTAGGATGGGGTTGTTAGCCCTATGCCAAACCCCCACACTGTTGGACACTCTGGGTTGTTCTTCCCGTAGATGATTGCATTACCTTGCTAACGAATGTCATCCCTCCGGGTTTTCTGTCTGGGTTTACTCCCATAGCCTTTGACTAAAGAATCCATCACAAGGCAGTGATACTATTAGACCCATAGCTGTGATCCAGGTTTGCAGGTATCATGGCATAACCACACGTCGGTGGGCCTGGCATACCGTGCATTTAGGGGCCAGGATTTTTCCGAGACCTTGTGATTCTGCCTTGGGCCGCAGTGTACCCAGTTTCCATCTGTCACCTCGTGGAGGATCCCATATCTGGGTCGCATAGGTCTTACTGCATGCGAGGCTATAGTTGGAAGGGAAGGCTTACGCACTCGGCTTCCATTTCACAGCAAGCTGCTATCCAACGGTGTGGCTGAAAGCAAGAGTGATAAGCTCAGACACCATAACACACACACTGTACTCATCACACAGTCATTTGACAGACAATGGTCATTTTTAGGTAATATAAACACCATTCATCAACAAAACTTCCCCCTACCCAAACAAATTTACTAAAAATTGTCAATTTTTTGTCTATGTTCGCATAAAAATAACCAGAACACGCAAAATGTGTGTTGTACATGACAATGTTGCATGAATTGTATCATGATTTCGTATTTTAACAGCCATTTGCTGGATTCATCTCAATATCTTGCCAGAAATTGAAGAAAAATGGTAATTTTCAACATTTCAGATTTGTCTGTTCACTGTTAAATCAATATATATGCTAAATCTGGAGGATATATCTGCAGATATGCCAATAAGTCATGCATCAATTGTCTTAAAACACTGTTTAGAAAAAAAGGAGTGTTCAATGTGACTCTAAATACAGAAAATCTTACCCCCTACCCCAACGAAATTTAACTTAAAAATCCCCAAAATATGTCTGTATTTACATATATATATGTACAAAACAATCAAATGTTTTATTTTCTTTGCAAAAGATACATTTGATGTATCGTAATATGTAATTTTAACGCCAAAATAGGAGTAAAATTGAATATTTTGGGCGATTTTCCTGAAAGGGGGGAATATCCAGCATTTTAGAATTTTACATATTGAGTTTACATCTCCCAGCTCATTCGCTATTCAAGAGCCTGTGTTCGATACAGTGACTTCCTTGATAGAGCCCGATTGCTCACAATTAGGCTACTTCAACAAGGGTATGTTACCCAAAACTTGAAGTCATCCCGCCAGAAGTTTTACGGTCGACATCACCATCTTGTGGACCGCTATGGGATATCTGTTTCCCAGATGACAACAGATCTTTCCCTCTAAAGCTTAATTGTTGTTTCCTCTACCGGATTTGACATGTTCAACACGGCGGGTGTCTTATAAAAAGCAGGATATGCTAACTCTACCGGTGCACCTGATTTCACCCATGTTTTTTTATGGGGTTCGCGTTGTTCATCTTTGTGTGTGTGTGTGTCTTCATTTTTCTTTTTTGTGCCGTACCCATGTTGTGTCTCTGTTTTTTCTCTTTTTTGTTTCTGATGTTGCCATTGTCCTTGGATTGTACGTTTTGTATTGACGGTTCGGTTCTCACTTACTTTACCAAATTCAAAGTTGAATTGTTGAATAAATGCCCATAAACTACGAGCATGATCTTATTTGTGATATTTGGGAGTCCCTGTGTATTTAGTAGTTTGAAAATGACGTCATTGGACCTTTATACAATGTTTAAGCTTTTCAGGCTAAATAAAATGAAATAAATTGTGTTGTATCACAGTGGTACTTCATTTTCTTTGGAAAACAAAGTGTTCAATAAATCCCAATACCTATGTGGGGTGGAGCCAAGACAGTGCTACAATTTCCAATTTCTGGAAGTTAATTAAACAACGATTGTAGAAATAATTCACACACCTACGTAATATTATCTCCAATAAATGCATGAAATATCTGAACCGATGTCCATTCTAAAAATTCAACCTTGTCGTTTTCGGTAAAAAAAGAAGACGGCATCAACAAAACAAATTATGCATGAAAATCCTTGTAAAAATAGCTAACGATTCAGCATTAAATGGAATTTTATTTTGTCCATTGTGTTAGTCATCTTTAAATTAAAACAAATAGCAACTGCTCTGGAAGTAATGTCAAAAATAGGCCTTTGTGCTCTTTAATCATTTTTGTCTGAATTTTAAACAACAGGCGGATTTAAGCCACCGACTTTTTTACCACTAAAGACAAAATATAATACTCCTGTATTAAACTACCCGTTTTAATGTATATTTATAACACATCTTTACGAACTACACGTGAAAATGAAATAATTATAGGATTTAAATTAGGCGGTTTTATACCATTTTCGGGATTTATATGCCCGTATTCGCTCATGAAAATCGCTGACAGGTTAATAGAGTAATGCTATTCAATATTTTTTTTTATCCCCGACGCAACGCAACGATTTGGATAAGATTTATACAGTAGCTTTTGCTCAAGGATACCTTAGGCCAGTGCAGAGTCCTGATTGATTATTTTTGTAGGATGTATGCCCCTTTTTAACTTTGAAAAAATCCCCAATTACGTGGGGTTTCAAATTCTGAAGCGGCGGATATATATGGATACGCGCAGCCCTTGTCATGTTTGAAAAGTTTCTAAAATTGCAAAACTTAACATCATAGTGACACGGGTGAAAAAAACCCTTCCAGTTGTAGTGAATTGTCCATACGAATTGTGCATTAAGAATAAAAAGTATTCATTTACAGTCCGGCAACATTTTTTCAGACAATATTTAACTTTTGACTTAGTTACTGCTTTGAACCTTGGGAGGAAGAAGGAGCAGATGGACGGACGGACACACTACATTATACGGTATTATAAAACAATAGCCAGCAACTTCGTGAGGAAAAGACTAATAGCTGTAATGTATACTAAAATTCACTAACTTCAGTTGTATCACAAACTTTGGACATATTAAATCAATAGTTATACCAGTCTTAAAAAAAGAAAAATTGACATCACCTTTTTGGGACAGGGAATGAACCGTGGAAAATGTTTGTATCAACACCTGCCTGACAATGCTGCCATATCCCTTTCTTTCCTGGTTAAAGTTGGGCGAGACCTCCCTTGTCATTCTAATGTTGTTATGCTGCAACTTTTAATGGGGAACTGGATTTCAGGCATAAAACAACATTTGTAATTTTCTTCTGATAAACTTTATGTACAGACATCAATACGTCATACAACGACCAAGAGAGAGACTAAGTACAAGAACAAATGACGGACAAAGACAGAATATACGGAAAATAATATAAAAAATACACGCAATGAAACATGAAAAATCAATATTACAGTGATAAACAAGAAAAATAACTCAAACTAGCAGACCATGCCACTCCAGGATATAACATCCCCCCACCAAAATAAACAAATCTTATTTGTTTCAGATGGTCTGCGAGTTAGAGTGATATACCAAATTCAATGAAAATCATATACAATGAAGCAAACTTGAAAAAAAAATATTTACACTTTCAAAACTATCAAATGCTATGCCTATTCAACTTTAGGATAATGATGAACTTGGTTCAATTTATAAGTTGATGTGACCAGCAGAGACCTTCTCTTTAAAAACACAAAGCGAGGTGAAATCACTAAATAGATTGCATATCATATTAGCCATCTGCCTTCAATGGGTTATTTCTGGTTATGTAATACATCAAATAATGGCTAATTATTATTGACAACCAAACATTATACCTAAACAATGCCTAATAAATCCAACCTTTAACTCTAGCACATCTTAAAACCTCACTATTTAATCATTTCATACCAATACATGTACATGTAAATTTTATGCTATATTACAGTCCTCTCCTGACCAAACTTGGAAAAAAACATACCGTAAAAAATAAATTCAAAACGTAAAACATAGGAACAAATGTCAGTCGTTAACTACAAATTGTTAAGTACCGCATATCAAAAGAAAATGTCACATGAGCAACCAGAATTAATCATTGCAAACCTTTTCATGAAATATTTATACAAATATATAAGTACTCAATACAAATGTACTTCAAACCAACAGTACAATTTAGAAAATCAAATAAAACATTCCTTAAACATCACTCAACACATGGTGGTGACTTCATTGTCACTGAACGTTGTGTATGAGCGTTCAGTTGTTCAAATGGGATCCGTAAAGCGTTTTGAGCTGGTTCTCCTCGAAATTGTATGTGGTATTCTGTCTTACCATTTATTGTCCTTTGCCCTAAAATTCGTTTGGTTCGATAGTACTGATATGATTGATAAGTGTCGGAAGAGTTATAGTTGTTGCTGAAGGACGAATTTTGGAATCGAATAGGTCGCTTTCGGATTCTCGTTGAACGACGGAGTGGCACTGCAACAGGGTTGTCGATTGTTCTGGATTACTAGAAGGCAATTCGGACACAATTTCATCGGAATTTTCTGAATCTGACGATTTCTGATTTACTCCTTGTGACAGACGAATTTCAGGAACAAAGTAATCATTTGGCTGTGGCGCTCTGACGTATGCCACCTTAAGCCTGTCGAGATGGACTTGGTTTTTAATTACCTTGCCTGTGGTTGGATCACGAAGTTTGACAATGTGATCGGATATAATTTTGTTCACAGTGTTTGGTCCTGAATATTTTGGTTGAAATTTGCGTCCTATTCCGATGGGATCTTTCAGTATATAAACGTAGTCACCAACAGATAATCGGAGATTGTTGGTTTTCTCATTATATCTTTTTACAATTTGTTCACCAGATTTCAAACTATATTCCTTAACTGCAGTTCTAATTTCATTTAGCTTGTCAGATTGATTTTTGATATATTGAGAGTAATCTTGTGGTAAAGTTGCAAAATCTGTACTATTTAAAGATAAACTCAGCGGATATTTTGGACGACATCCATACACTACTTCGAATGGTGAATAACCAGTTGATGAGTTGACTGTCGAGTTCATAGAAAATGTCACAGCTGGCAATACACTATCCCAAGGCTTACCTTTTTGAACGAAAGGTGTAATACGTTCCGCTAACGTTCTATGTGTTCTCTCGACTGCACCGAAGCAGTGATGGATTATGCTTGGTGTAAAGTTTTGTTTAACTTGCAAGAGCTTGCAAAGCTCCTTTGTACAATTCGATATAAACTCACTTCCATTGTCTGAAACAATAGTGTTGCATATTCCATATTGACAAAACATATCAAACATAGCATAAGAAACTGTCATGGCATCACAATTCGGTATGGCGACATTATAAACAAGTTTACTGAACATGTCAATTGCGGAAAAAATAAAAGTATTGCCTTTCTGTCTTTTGTAACGGACCATACAAATCAATCTCCCAAACTTCGAAAGGTTCTTTTGGCGTGTGATACGATATGATGCCTGACTTCGTATGAGCCTTTGTGAATTTTCTTCGCTGGCATTCGTGGCAAGATTGTACATACTCAGTAACAATAGATGGTAATCTATCAAAGTAAAAGTGTTCATTGATTGAGTCTATTGTATGTTGTATGCCACCATGGCCTCCCATAGGGGTGTCATGAAACATTTCGATGACTGATTTGATCAAAATACTTGGAAGAACCAATTGATATTTCTGTTTGTGTTTGAGTGCTCTTTCGGTCTTCGAATTTCTTGCATGATAAAGTGTTGAATTTGTCAAAATTTGGTTTGCAGACTTTATAATCAGTCGTCGAGCATCACGCTGTAATTTCGGTACAAGACCCTCCTCTAAGTATTTTATGATAGGTATTAATGCAGCATCACGCCTTTGCAATTCCTTCATGCTTTGGGAGTTAAAGTCAGCATCTTTAAACAGTTCAAGAGTCTGACGTTTCAATTGGAATAACAATATCTTGTTCTGAGTCAGACCCAATAAGATTACGATTTACTGCGTTGACCATATTTAGAGGACTACAATTCACAGTGTTATTGTTAGAACGTTGTGATGCATCATGCTTAACTAGTAAATTAGAATTGCAATCAATTCTACTTTCTAAATTTCCACATAGAATTCTCTCTATATTACCAGCATTAATGTTTGATACACTATCACTACTTCCTGTTGAATTGAGCCACTCCAAGATTATCTTTTGATTTGGAACTGCAATGGGTTCCATTATTCTTTTCGTCAGCATTTGATGATGTGCTGTTATTTACACTTGGACATTGTAAAACTTCTGGTATAAGTGAGGGTGTAAAGTCTTCACCATATATGTACATGTCATCAAATTTGGATTCGGGAAAATAAAATCAAGATTTGAACTGCAACCAGTTCCCGTTTCATTTATATTGGCTTGTCCATTTAAAAGTGGGTCAAATTCTGGGTGTAGAACATTTTTAGAGCTGCAATCAACTCTTGATAATGTATTGTTGTAAATATTATTTATTGAATATGTTAACGGCAAAGGTGACAAAAATTCTGGAATTTCGTTCACAGAAAATTCACTATTTACAACATTTTCACTAGCGGCTATTCCGCTACTAACAGCAGTTTTTAGATTAGAGTTAATTGTATCACGAACAGTCCCGTTCTTACAACTTATATCAGGAACGTCTGTTTGCAGCAACAAAGAGTTCACACAATTTGATTCGGAACTACAATTAGTTCCAGATTGACTTTGCTGAATATCGTCATCATAACAGTCTTCTACGTCTGCCAAATAACCAATATCACATAAAATATTATTAGTCTTTTCAATGGCATTGACCACCTTCGAACTGTTCTGACCTAAAACGTCTTGCAAATGAATCCCTTCAGGAAAAGTTATATTCCCAGTTTGCTCAGTAACGTATGGGAAATAAGGATCACACTCATCGGGACTAGTGTTTCCGTCAACGTTATTTGATTCAGTACAACGGGACAGAGCATCTGGCACTACCATTTTAGCTGCAGGCTTATACTGAATTTCAAAGTTATATTGTTGTAGCAGTGCTAGCCATCTGTCGTATATGGCTCCTTTGAATTTTTTCTGAAAAAGAGGTCTCAGCGCTTGATGATCGCATTCTACGATAAAGTGGTTGCCTCGTAAATACGATGAACACTCTACGATGGCAGTAACTAATCCCAATAGTTCCAATTTCGTTGGACCATACGACTGTTGCCACTTATTTAATGACTTTGAACCAAAACGAACCACTCGTAAATTGCACTCATGGTCGGTATATTCTGTGTGTTTTTGGTATAGCATATAACCTAAACCCTTAGAAGACGTATCCACTGATAGATAAAATGGCAAATCAAAACGCGGAAATGCCAAAACTTCTGATTCAAGTAAAAGTTTTTTCAGTTTCTGAAAAGCACATTGATGTTCACAAGTCCAAACAAAATTTGCACCCTTTTTTAACAATTTGTACAAAGGTTCTGCTTCTGCGCTAAAGTTTGGGATGAACTTCCTGAACCAATTAAAAAGACCTAAAGCTCGTCGCAGTTGTTGAACATTGTTAGGTGATGCGTACGCCTGAATAGCTGACACTCGATCTGGTGGGGGTCGAATACCATTCCGAGAAATATGATGACCCAAATAGAGACATTCTTGTTGTGCAAATAAACATTTCTTATCATTCAATTTCAATCCTGCTAATTTAAACCTATCAAATATTTCTTGTAAATCAGTTCTGTGACTTTCAAATGTTTCTGAGAATATAAGAACGTCATCTAGATAGCAAATGCATGAACGGAATGTAAGTCCACGTAATACTTTATCCATTAAGAGTTGAAATGTTGAAGGCGATGATGCCAAACCCATCGGAAGTCTTAAAAATTTGAATGAACCAAAACATGTATTGAATGCAGTGAACTTTGTACTATCATCATCAATACTCATTTGAAAAAATCCCGAAGACATGTCAATAGAAGATATATAATTTGGCGTACGATGTGTAAAAGATTCAGTAAGTTCTTGCAGGTCCGGAATTACGTATTTGAAATGTTGAGTCTGAGAATTAAGGTATGGGAAATCTACACAAAATCTATATTGTGATAAACAAGTCTCTCGATCTGTTACATTTGACTCAACTTTCTTAGACTGTTTAGTTACAAGAACAATTGGACTAGATATATTTGAGCATCCTCATTTGGATCCAACGGAGTAATGATACCTTGTTGTAATAGCTCATCGAGATGATGTCTTAAAATTTCACGTTTATGTGGTAGAAGTCTGTATGGTCTTTGATAATTAGGTTTATAATCCGGTTTCAGTACAATATGATGTTTCATCCAATCGGTATGTCCAAGATTTGGGCTATCAGTTGTTACGAATGCGTCTTTATTACAAAATAAAAGCTGTCTAAGATCACTTGTTTGTTGCTCTGTTAAAGCATCATTTATTTTGAAATTGTTCATAAAGTCATCAGGAACACAATTTTCGATGACGTCACAAGTTTCGTTGGGGTTTTGAAAATCCCCTATACTACTATCGGAATTTTCAAGTTTTGACACAAAATTCACATATTTGCCTTTTTGTTGATTTTCGGCAGGTAAAGAAAAAATGTTGTCGTCTTTATCAATTCTAGTAAAATGTGCTAAATTTTTTCCCCTTTTCACACAAACGGCAGAATTACCGGGGTTTAAAATTTTCAAAGGAACATGTTTAGAATGGGACAATAACTAATGATTTAGAAATCAGTAATCCAAGAAACAGCAGATATTTGGAATTACTATTAATTCCATGCTCTCCATACAACATATTATCCGGTAATTGTCCCATAACAACTGTTTCTGAATTGGGTGGAAAAGTTTCACGGTTGATACATCTAACATTAGCCTGTTTCGGCCCTATAGATTGTGTACTAAAATCTAAAACAATTTTGTGATCTCGGAGATATTGTGTACCAAGTATTAATGGGTTAGATGTTTTGTCTAAAATGTACACTATGATTTTGTGATTTTCATTATTTACATGCTTATTTATTTCAGAAGTTCCCAATACATCACCCTTTTCGCCATTGGCTAGTACTAATGTATCTCTATCAAAATTATCAATTTCTGATTTTATCTTTTGAGGAATTCGCTCAAATAAAGACACAGACATTAAATTAATTGAACTCCCTGTGTCGAGCAAAGCGGCTATACGTAATCTACCAAAAACAACTGGTAAATACAAAAATTGTGAATTAGTTGTATGTTCAATATCTGTTAATTGATCAGAATCAGTTTCATTTTCAACATTGCATGAAAATTTTCTAGACGGGGAGCGGCTCCTCTTTCTGGCACCTATGAATTTCCAGAGTGATCGTGCCTGTCGTCCCTCCGGGCTACAAAGTTTCCCTGTCGGTCAGTTTTAGATTTAAAGAGTTCACAATTTCGAGCATTATTTCCAGGTTTTGAACATATCTGGCACTGAACACGAGAAGATAATGCATCACTTGACTCATTGTACAGTTTACAATTTAAAGCAATATGCCCGACTTGTTGACATAACTGACATTGAATTTGCGAATTCAGCTGGGGACAAAGACGTTTGATATGACCTGATTGACCGCAGTTGTAACATTGTATGGCGGAGCGGTGCTTAGTGTTGACATTTACGTTACGCGACGTAGGTTTTTGAACGTCGTTTGGTTTTTCATGCACAGCTAGTTTGGAAACCGCATTACCCAAATCGGCAATTTGTTTTTTCATCTCTTGGATTTCAGTAGTACTTTGAGTATATTCGGGTTTCAATTTAGCAGCCGCGCAGCTTTGTAGTCTGTATCCATATGCCTCACCGGCTTTTGCGAATGATAAAGCGGCGTTACAGTCTGTTGGGTTACTTGCCCTAACATAAAAAGCCAGTTTTTCAGGAAGTCCCTGTATAAATTTTGCCATAATTTCATAGTCTGGCTTCTTTAAAATGTGACCCTTTTCAATAATTGCCCAAAAAAATCTTCAATATCTTGACTTGGAAGCAACGACAAATTTTGAAATAATCCCGACTCCACAACAACTGACGGATGTTGCCAACCAAAGTTTATATACTTATCATGAAAAAACTCGCGTATATTGTTCCATGGAAGTGCTGATTCTAGGGTATTGAACCAAGTAAGGGCGGGGCCCTGTAAATGTAAGTGGAAGACTGCAATTTTTCTTCCCTCGTAACCATCCAGGTTGTGTAATGTGGCAAACGATTCGAATTCTCGTAGAAATTTCTGTCCATTATCTTTAGGGTACCCCGAAAATTTGTTGCATACTCCGAGGGCATCCATTTTCGAAAATTTACGTACGAACCGTTTAGATTTATTACCCGAGGATACCAAACTTGGGGCGCCACTTGTATTTTGAGAATTTAAATTTGGACCGTAGTAGGACAGTTGTGGAGGTGAATTTGAAATATCGGAAGCTATGCTAGCTACCCTACTTAAAATGTTTGTTTCTGTTAAATGGTTTCATCTATAAAACTATCATCAAGACACGGTGCTGAATACAAACTTTCGTCAGAATTTACACGAAACAACCGATCATTGACATTCATTGGAAAAACATTTTTTTTCCAAACTCACCCTTTTATAGGTGTGAATGCAAATTAGTTTGAAGTTCAGACGTTTTCAGTATAGGTGTGAATGCAAATTAGTTTGAAGTTCAGACGTTTTCAGTATTACACAAATTAAATTAAGCTAACACAATAAAGTACCTTTACAGTTGTGTCAAAAAAAAACCCGAATCTTCTTACCAAGGATATAACACAGCTTTTTTTTCAGTTATTTATTACATACATGTACAGTAAAAGCCGAGGAAAGACAATTCATTCTTTCCTAAAAATCATATTTCCTATAAGACTTCAATTGTAGCAGTAGTCATGAACAAGTCTATTAATTTTCACCAGCCATAGCTTTGCTAAAGTGGGTTTTGGGTGAACTCCATCAACATACTGCGTGAAACGGTAATTTTGTTCTGTCCTTGAATATCCGGGATAATCCCGTCTACGGGATCTACGCAGATCTTCAGAAAACTGGGGGGAATGAACATGGAGCACTCTATCTAAATCATCAGTGTAACGGTTTACACGAGTAATTTGCACTCGCAAATCCCTACCGTCTCTGCGAAATTTCCAGACACCTTGACCAAATTTGTGAAAATAATTGTGAGCATATAACGAATATACTTGAATTTGCAGAAATACTAATTTTACATTGTCCTGAAATTGGCTGCAAAAATGATATATTTCTTTCAACTTCTGACAAAGTTTAGTGCCTGCTAATTCTAAAGCGGGTTGCAAAAAAAATGAACGACCCCTCCTTACGGGTTAAATTGCATGTGCCAACCCACGGATAAATAGTCACTTTTCTACCCTGTAAACGGGATAATTCAGCCTGTAAATGTTGCTTTAAATAATTGAGACGGTTTTCTGCAGTTGCACCAGGTTCACACCAGAATTCAATAAAGGTTTCCGGATTCACACGCACATGATTCTGAAGTGTCAACCCCTTACTGTCGGACAGTAAAATTGGTTTTCGCACAGGGGATATCAAAGGATCAAGGCGAAATCTCTCAATCTGTGCCAACAATTGTCTTTCTGTCATGAATAAACGTGTTAATTGAAATATAGTCAGCTACATATACTATAAAATACAAAATATTTGTAACACCAGGTGGTCGTGGGAAAAAAACAACACGCCCGGAAGATTCCGTGTTATTTTAAGGCACTTGAAGTTGAATATTCACATCGCTTTGGGTTTTAGTGTATGCAGATACTTAGCCAAATTAGGGTTTCTCCACCATCTAATGTTGTTATGCTGCAACTTTTAATGGGGAACTGGATTTCAGGCATAAAACAACATTTGTAATTTTCTTCTGATAAACTTTATGTACAGACATCAATACGTCATACAACCAAAAGAGAGACTAAGTACAAAAACAAATGACGGACAAAGACAGAATATACGGAAAATAATACAACAATACACGCAATGAAACATGAAAAATCAATATCACTGGCGTCAACGTGATGATCGTAACTGCAGTTACCATCATCCCAACATGGCGGACGACAATTCGGTTTAATTTTATAACGCAAATTTTCCCGTGTTAAAAGTTTATTATTATAATTGTTTTATGTCAAGTAAAATGTTTTTAAGCCAATCTATGGGAAAATATGTTTGCATGAAACGAAAATTTGACGAGGTTAGAGAAAATCGGGATACAAAAAAAACCAATGATGATCGTAACTTTAGAATTTTATTTTGAATGATGATCGTAACTTTTTCATATGATGATCGTAACTGGATGTTTTCAAAAGATTAGATTGACAAAATATTTTGTAATACATCAGACAACCGATATGTGACGAGCTAGATACACTAAAATACAAAAAAAAAAATGTAATTATAACTCTCCGACTAAAAACAGGTCTTATTTTGAATTAAGAATTCATAAATAGTATTTAACTAAAACGTATTTAAAACTATTATAAGGCCGAAGCGCACATGCTTTATGGACGTTGTTGCTTTTGACTGAAATTAAATAATTGCCACGTGTAACACTGTTTATTTGCTGACCACAGCGTAGCCTTTTCATACGAGTGATCTTTCTTCTCGGTTGGTGTTCTGAGGAAGCTACAACGAGAGAAAAGTAGATTCCTCTTTCGGCTAGCTTCCCAATCCTGTTTAAATATGCTTACACGATTAAGAATATTTAATTGTTTTGCAGCCTTCTTAAATATTAACGTGGAAGTATCCAAATTGCGCCGGGTACCCAAATTCAACAATGTGTAAAAGGGAGGGTTTGAAATTGTAATATTCATTCCAGAAGGCTCATCATAGGAATTTTTGTCATTTTAGTTTTTATTTGCATCAATTGAACATGTTAGGCTATACTAATAATTTGCTGTCGTAATGAATTAAGCAATTTTTTTTTCCTTTCCTCTCCATTGATCATATTTTTTGTTGTCATCCTGTTTATTGTTTATCACTGAAACTGCCCAACCAATAAATATCGCCAGTGAGTATATTTCATGGTACAAAAGCAAAAAGCTTAAGCGTGCTCTAAGAACAATTCCAATTCACTAGTTTTGGTACCGATGGTTGCATCAAACGAGCCAAGCTAAAATAATGAGCACCAACTAATTTTTGACTGCCACTGGGATTTAGAAAAAGGTTACATAGATTGTTCTCAATTTAGAAATTATATTGATACTTAGGGCCTCGCCATGAAATGGCGGCGCCCTATAATCATCAGCCTGTCCGTCCGTCAGCGTTTTCTATGTCCTACAATATTACTCAAGATTGCCTGCGCGGATTTTTATGATTTTTGTACTCAAAGTTGAACATGACCAAAGGAAGCTCCCTTTTTTTTTTAGGAAAATCGGAAAATGATTTCGGGGAAAAAACTTCGTTTTTATATGAAAAAGTCCATATTTTGAGAATTAACTCTATGTCGTATAATAACTTAAGATTTAATGATTTTGATGCTCAAGGTTGGCTGATCAAAGGAAGCTCCCTTTTGTTTTTGAGGAAAATCTGAAAACATTTTTTGGGGGAAAAAGGTTAGTTTTTATATGAAAAACAGCATATTTTGAAAATAAGCTCTTTGTTGTATGATAACTTGAAATGACCTTCACAGATTTTTATAAGTTAATGTACAGTGTTGGACTTGATCAAAAGAAGGCCTGTAGTTATTTTGAGGAGAATCATAAAACATTTTGGTGTAAAGGTTTATATATGAAAACTTTCATATTTTGAGAATTACCTCTGTCGTATGATAACTGGAAATGACCTTCATATATTTTTTTAGATTTGATTTGAACAGGTTAGACATAAGTTGTCAAAACGACCATATACAGAAACTAAATTTACAATAACTCAGAATTTTGTTATTTATGTTTTTCCCCAAAAATTGTTTTATGATTTCCATGAAATTCCGCAAACAGGTTTTTGGGACACGCCAGGGGGCGGGGCCCTTCCTGATTTTGTCAGTTTCTAGTTTATTTTGCTTCTACCATTTTGAGAAATAATCTAAAAAAATTTGTCAATGAATAAACAAACTGTCAGAACATCGTCAGATCACTATGATTTAAATTTGACTGAAATAGTTTAACATCTGACTGAACACTTGCAAAAAATAGCTGAATTTTCAAACATGTTGAAAAAAATTAGCAGTTAAACTCAAGTCAACATTTGTGCAATTCGGGTACTTTTGATGCTAATTTCCGTAATTTTCTCGAAAGTTTAAGAGGGGTCCAAAATTTCGGGAATGGCCAAAAATACGATTTTTTCTAAGTCGAGTACTATAGCAATGTTATATATGTTTTCGGGGTAACTTTATGCATCTAAATCGAATGGTGGCATTCATTAAGCCCTATCTCTAATGGTTGGGGTGCTACGAGGGGTCCAACATTTTGACATGGGGTCAATCAGTGCATTTTTCAAAATATACTTTAATAGTTGTGTGATATATGCTTTCTTGGTAACTTTGTTATTCTAAATTCAATGGTCCTATTAACGAAGTTCGATCTCTTATGATATGGCTGTTAGGGGGTCCACAAATTTTGACGGGGTCAATTATAGATCAACCAACCATATAACAAGTCACAACGACTGAAGTTCCCATTCTGCTTCTAACATTCGAACTGAACAGACGTGTAAAGAAGCGAGGATTTACCTATACATAACGAAGTTCCAGGAACTTAACAGAGCAATGAAAACAACAAGACTCCATAAGATGTCCAGAACTGCCTCTAACCATCACACTGAAAGAAAAAGTCAACCACTGAGACGAGTGAAAACAGCAAGACTCTATAAGATGTCAAGAACTGCGCCTTATTGTATGACTGAGTGAAGTCAACCACTGAGACGATATTGCGGAATATGCCACCAAACATTTAGTCGACAAGATAATCTCCAACGACATATGAATACACATAGAATCAAGCCCAACAAGTTTCGTTGTGAAGAATGTGGACAGAAATGCAGTAGAAAGGATGTGTTATTACGTCACCAACGTACCAAACATCAAGGCCTAGAATACGCTCCAGTCCAACCTAACAAAATGAATGGTTTTACCATCACATTGAAGATAGAACCCCACGAACTAATGAACGACTTGTTTGAGATAGTACAAACCCCGACCAAAGAAGTTGCAGAAGAAATCAACATACAGTTGAATGGACTTTAACTCCAAATAGAATGTAAGGACAGTTGAATGGACTTTAACTCCAAATAGAATGTAAAGACTGCACGTGGATTCCGACCCGTGCCTGTCTCATGACGGAGAAAATAAACCATGAA
>MJUU01050203.1:0-10725 GCA_002080025.1 Modiolus philippinarum
CAAGTAACATTTGTACTTCTAAAGAAACAAACGAAGAATAATGGCGGACACTTTTATACATATGAATGTTAGGAAAAACATAAGCAAAAACTTTTGAAATTATGAATGCATTTTTAAATTAGCGAAACATTTGAAAAATACAAAAAAATACCGAAGTTGCATGAAAACAGTAAATTTTGTTATGCTGCACACGTGTTTCAAGGAGTAACCTCTCATCAACAGCATTAAAATCAAATAATATGGAAAGCCATAATCCAAAAGTAGTAAAAAAAGAAGTACTCATTTCCAAAAATATCGAAATAGGAAGCCAAATCTAGTACGAAGGACATCTACCGAGTACCATACACGAAATGAAGCCTCAGTATTTTTAAGGGGTTAGAATTTTGATTAAAACTGTAAATTTCTAAAACACGCAAAGCAAAATTTTCATGTCAGACAAGTCTGACTATTGGGCTTGTGAATACCCTCGGGGACCTCTGGTCCACCAGCAGTGGCATCGGCCCAATGGTTCAAAAATACAAAAAAATACCAAAGTTGCATAAAAACAGTATATTTTGTTATGCTGTACACGTGTTTCAAGGAGTAACATCTCATCAGCAGCATCAAAATCAAATAATATGGAAAGCCATAATCCAAAAGTAGTAAAAAAAAGTACTCATTTCCAAAAATATCGAAATAGTAAACCAAATCTAGTACGAAGGACATCTACCGAGTACCATACACGAAATGAAGCCTCAGTATTTTTAAGGGGTTAGAATTTTGATTAAAACTGTAAATTTCTAAAACACGCAAGGTAAAATTTTCATGTAAGACAAGTCTGACTATTGGGCTTGAGAATACCCTCGGGGACCTCTGGTCCACCAGCAGTGGCATCGGCCCAATGGTTCAAAAATACAAAAAATACCGAAATTGCATAAAAACAGTATATTTTGTTATGCTGCACACGTGTTTCAAGGAGTAACCTCTCTTCAGCAGCATCAAAATCAAATAATATGGAAAGCCATAATCCAAAAGTAGTAAAAAAAAGTACTCATTTCCAAAAATATCGAAATAGGAAACCAAATCTAGTACGAAGGACATCTACCGAGTACCATACACGAAATGAAGCCTCAGTATTTTTAAGGGGTTAGAATTTTGATTAAAACTGTAAATTTCTAAAACACGCAAGGTAAAATTTTCATGTCAGACAAGTCTGACTATTGGGCTTGTGAATACCCTCGGGAACCTCTGGTCCACAAGCAGTGGCATCGGCCCAATGGTTCAAAAATACAAAAAAATACCGAAATTGCATAAAAACAGTATATTTTGTTATGCTGTACACGTGTTTCAAGGAGTAACTTCTCATCAGCAGCATTAAAATATAATATGGAAACCATAATCCAAAAGTAGTAAAAAAAAATACTAATTTCCAAAAATATCGAAATAGGAAACCAAATCTAGTACGAAGTACATCTACCGAGTGCCATACACGGAATGAAGCCTCAGTATTTTTAAGGGGTTAAAATTTTGATTAAAACTGTAAATTTCTAAAACACGCAAGGTAAAATTTTCATGTCAGACAAGTCTGACTATTGGGCTTGTGAATACCCCCGGGGACCTCTGGTTGGGAATGTATTAATATAATTAACCATTATATTGATACTTATAATTTATGAAATATGTACCGTAAAATAAATTTGTACAATAGCAAAACATTGCAGTAGTAATGTATATCTTTAATGTCATGTGGTAAATACTGTGAAAACAGTTTTGATGGTTGTATTGTTTATTCAGAAGGATAATTTACTAAGATATTACATTTTCAACGTGTAAAACTATTCAAGTAAAACATTGAGAACGGCACCTAATTGAAGTACATCGGTAGAAGTACATCTACCGAGTGCCATACACGGAATGAAGCCTCAGTATTTTTAAGGGGTTAGAATTTTGATTAAAACTTTAAATTTCTAAAACAGGCAAGGTAAAATTTTCATGTCAGACAAGTCTTACTATTGGGCTTGTGAATACCCCCCGGGACCTCTGGTTGGGAATGTATTGATAGAATTAACCATTATATTGATACTTATAATTTATGAAATATATACCGTAAAATAAATTTGTACAATAGCAAAACATTGCAGTAGTAATGTATATCTTTAATGTCATGTGGTAAATACTGTGAAAACAGTTTTGATGGTTGTATTGTTTATTCAGAAGGATAATTTACTAAGATATTACATTTTCAACGTGTAAAACTATTCAAGTAAAAAATTGAGAACGGCACCTAATTGCCCATCTTTATGCTTTTCAATCATTCTGTAATTTACTAAAATCCAATAACACT
The DNA here is from genome assembly GCA_002080025.1 of Modiolus philippinarum. NCBI lineage: Eukaryota > Metazoa > Mollusca > Bivalvia > Mytilida > Modiolidae > Modiolus > Modiolus philippinarum. The sequence continues at coordinate 2,324 of MJUU01050203.1, forward strand.
TGTCAATTTCAGAAAATTAATGTCTATTTCGGAAGTGATATATCACCAATTATATCTGTAGCATGCGTTATTAACTATTCTACCGAGTATTACCGATAAGGATATAACAAGGAAAGTAGTCATAAATAGCATTCTAAGCTAAGTTACTACAGTTGACAATTTTGCAAATAGATTGAGCTGTCCTGACAAAAGAATCGACTATAATGATTATGGATGTAAGACTTCCAAAATGTTAGAAAATTACTGACTTTGTTACCTTAGGCACTAACTTGTCATCCTGGATTGTTGTAGATTTAACAAATCTTATTTATACACTCAGAAACAAGTCCTAATTTTTTGGAAGTATTTTACTTTGATGGTGACTTTAATTTTATTTATTATCATTATTATTATTATTATTATTATTATTATTATTATTATTATTATTGCTTTTTGACTACTTAATTGACAATTAATTCTCTTAGTTATTTCTTTATATCCCCAATCTACTAACTACATTGCCAACAGACGAGCGTAAGATTCATCGAGGGTAATTTTGACAATCCAAAACCCATGAAAAGTGAGTTTTGCTTACGGATTGTATCATCTACAGTATCTCCGTTAGCACGAACCATACAGACTTTCTCAATAGGCCCAGTTTCGGTCCAAACTTTGACTGTCTTCGACTTTTCAATTGCAATGATTGTTGATTTGCTATCGGATATCACTGCAAGTGAGGACCATTGCAGTTGACAACTTGCCGTCGGTTTTGCAAATGCTTTGTCTATTTTGTCGATTTTATTTCGGCTCTTTACAACTCTTTTCGTTAATTTTATGATTATACTCATTCACTTGTTGCCTTCATTAGGTTATTACTCATACGACTCTTATTTTATGACATGTTCCCTTTCTGCTTATAACTGTATAAAGGTGCATTAATGAGCAATAAAGAAATATTGATCAAAATATTTACTCTTGTCGCCGTTAGTTGTAATCTAAAAATCTTGCTTTTTTCGATATCAAATTATGTGGAATATCTTGTTGGTAAAAAATATTCATTTCTATGCAGTGATAATTTTATTGTATGGACTGACATTTTTATTTGAACTTATGCAAACGACCATTTGTGACAGGAGTAGAAAAATAGTGTTTCAAATGAAACATTCCAAAGCTCCTAGAACTAAGACAGTAGATTTATTGATTTTTCTCAATGCAATAAATGAAAGTTTGTTTTCACAAATGTTTTTTATAAAGTCCCATTCCAAAGTAAATCTCCGATGAAAATATTTAAGAGTAAAAATATTGAGCTTTAAGTGGCATTTCTTGTCAGAAGACATTTGTAAAATATCTTGTTAAATCTAATATTCGAATAATTTGATTCACAATAAAAAGTAATAACGTTCAATATTCTTCACGTTTCAATCTTTTGAAAATGCAAAACAATCATTTCCTAGCAGATAAGAGTAAATTACGTTTTACATCAATGGTAAAATTTTATGGTTAAATAACTATTACAAATTATACAACCATTACAATTTTACCGAAAGTTATTATAGATCTTACAATGTACTATTCAAAGTCTTGTTTTTCAAAACAGATACTAGTTAGTCATCCATGCCAAAAACAGATGGCAATCTCTATCAGTATAGAACGTAATCCTAAATTGATGGATAGGAATAATATTTACAGCACTCTTACTTTGCAATGTATAAACTTCCAGCAAAGCATTACCTTTCTGCTTATTGATAACAAATCATTGACAAATCTGTACTAGCGTTTATGTTTGCTCGAAAGATTCAGTATGTTTTAAAGCTTATTGAATTTCCATCATATTGTGGCCACTGGTTCGTCCTTTTATGTTCATGTTGTTTTATTGTCCGTACCCCTCCTTACACCTTTGTTTCAATCAGTAAATCATATCCTCATATCAGTTAAGAAGCTGTATTTGGCAAGGTAGGTACATGCATTTAATCTCTTTAGATTGGGATATATTGCTTAGTATTTTAGGATGAAATGCTATATAAAACAGCTTTACAACAATGCAAAGCTTTTTTAAAATCTTACCCACTACCACAATTGAGTGTTTTTGCCACCAATTATTTGTGGTAAAAGGTATCAAGTACCATTCATTGCTAACGAATACCGAGATTCCACAAAATATCAATTTCAACCATGTAAAATTATTAGAGTAAAAGCATAAGAAATTACACTTATTTGATCATCTTTGTGCATTTCAGTAATTCTTTAAAATACTACAATTCAATAACACTTGTTAGTTCCTGAAAATTTTATGGATATTGCGGAAGTCACATTTAACCAATTATGTATATAGCATGCGTTATTAACTATTCTACCGGGTATTTGGAGTTAAGCATTTAACGAGAAAAGATACTTTGCTCAGTAATTATATTGACAATCAACGGTCTTGACTAATGAATTGTGAATTTTCAAAATAACAGAAATTACTTATACTGTAGCTGTGAAGTCGGATTAGAGTTCAATTATAGTCATGCAAAGACAATTCCTGATTTTTTTTTGCTACATTGTGCGACTATTTTTGCGGAAAAGGGGTTAACTCGCGGCAAAGCAAACGAAATGCGACGTTTCACATCAGTCATTCAATTACGACGTCACAAAGAATAAGCCGTCAAATTACTGTTCCTGTCCGAAAATCAAACCTACCCGTATCCGACTCTTTATTTTTCCAATGCGCGATTAAATTGCGCAGCGCAACAGTGTCTATCTATCTTAAATCTGCTTATTGAGTAATTACTTTAATGTCAAATCTGCTTTTCGAGTACAGTGAAACCTCCGAAAACCGGCGTCCGTCGGGACCAAGGAAATCGGTCGGTTTTAGGGGTTTTGGTTTTCAGAGGTTCCAAAACCGGTCTATTCAATCCGAAAATTAATACCTGAAGTGAAACAGAGGATCAGTAGGGTCAGTGTAGGCTGAAAGTTAATATTTCAGTAAATTTTCCTGCATTCTTGAAAATTTCAATCAATATTGTCAGTAATCTGTTCAAATAAAGTCATTCGTCAATAAAGATGGCAAGAGATATGTTACATGTTGAATACATTTGGTCAATTCCATTGTTCCCGAAAAAGGTCGTCCGGTTTTCAGAGTTGAAATTTAGAATAAAATATACGTTTTGGACCAATATACATGGCCGGGATTCGTAATTCAGAGGGGCCAGTTTTCAGAGGAAATTATAACTTATTTATATAGAGGGATCCGGTATTTAGAGTGGCCGGTTTTCGGGAGTTCCACTGTAATTAATTTAATGTCAAATCTGCTTTTCGAGTAATTTGTTTCACCAGAAAGTATAAACTGTCAATAACGGTCGATTTTCTTCACGTTTTAATCTTTTGAAAATGAGAAGAATTAATTTTCTAGGAGATAATAGTAAACTATGTTTCATCGGATATGAATTAAACGAAAAAATATCGTTTTTTAAGTTATACAAGTGCCTCATCTAAAACGAAAATGATAACTTATTTCTAGCTTTCAGATTTACTATTCAAAATGGCTTTCAAGATGTTTTGAACATGAAATAAATAATGTTCAATTTTATTCAAGTTTCAATGTATTGAAAATGTAAAGCATTCATTTTCTAGGATATAAGACACAGAGATTAAAACATGACATTTAAAACCAAGTTACTCAGAGTTTGAACTCCAATAAAACCGAGAGTGACATCAGGTTCTAAGTAAGGGTAAGCATGATCTAGTCTACGATAAAGTGAAAATCTTGTCAAATTCTTGAAGACATTAAACTAGTTAAAAACTTCCGTTTTTATTTGGCGCATCAACACTGATATATCTTTCAATGATGTTATTGTGACCGCCGTAGCATTTCTTGAAGGATAAAAGTAACATAGGCTAAAAAATCTCTGATTCAGCAGCTTTTGTGACACTGTTTTTTTTTGCTCTACTAAAAAATCACTGTTCAAACTACATGCTCGACAGTAACGAATCAAATGAAATGTATTCTCCATACGCTGAAAAGGAAGGTACAGTGCTGCAAAAAAAAGCAATGTTTACAGTTGGGAAGCTTAGATTATGACGCTTGTCATCAATATATAACAAAAGATATAGGTATAAAGCTGAAAATAGGTGTATCAGAAGTTTCTTCGATTTCGAGCTCATTTGATTAAATCTGATATAAATATTCCTGAAATTAAGGTCATTTTCTATGTAGCGGGAGATCAAATTAAAGCACTCAGCTAAATCTTTTTTTGTTTTATTTTTCTCTCTGTTAGCCCTTGCAAAAATTTAGCATTTTAAGAGTAAAAAGTCGTGTAAAACAACCAGATATAACAAACTAATGTACGGTAAAGCACAATCCTAGACATATAACTCATAATACAATTAATTAATCAGTGATTATAGTGATAATTTTGCATAAATTCATTTTATTATTTCTCGAGGTACCGATTTGTTGTGCCAATTTGTCCATTGATATTGTTTGAATACTAAAGTGATTTACAAAAGCTTTCCAAACTTTTACTTGGGTACTGTTTGAGGCTTAAGGAAGTAGCACGTACAATAGATTTTATATGGTTTTGTCTACGGGTTAGAAATGACATTAACCGATCAGCTAACAAACAGATCTTTCAAAACCAAAAATACCTCAGTGCTATATGCATGGAAGGACAATCTAACCCTTTCGGAACATCTGATGTCACTCTGTCATTTTCTTTTTCAGAGTTCACACTGCAAGTGATTAAGTTTTGAGATTTGCATTTGTAATGTTTTCGTGTTGTGTGTCTGTGTGGTGTCGTTGGTCTCCTGTCTTCTGGTGTTTCTGCTTTTGACTTGTCTCTCGGCTTTGATTTATGTAATCTTGTGCGTGTTTCCTTCGGTGGTATTCTACTGCCGTTGTTTTTTTAACCGATACATTACTGCATTATACAATTATTAAAGGAATCACTTGAGATTGTAAAAGAATATAATTTCCTGGAACATTCTTATATCAGATCCTTTTGTCTGGAGCGATGTAAAAATCAATTCCCCTCAAAGGAAAATGGGGTTGCACAATTCTTGTTTCTTGAGTAAATGGGCCTTGATATAATTCGTTATTTTCTTATATGGCAGAGCAATTTATACAATACTTCTTGTAAAAGATTTATCCTAATATTTTCGTTTTCTTGTGACAGGACATGTAAACCTTTCTGCTTTAAATGGTGCTTTAACCAATGGTCAACCCTCTACATACATGCAAATTGAATCTAAATCACCAATCGACTGACGTTGATGGATTAAATAGAAAACTACGTTAAGCGTATAACATTTTAACGGTCGGATCTTTCTAGTCATTCTATTTTCTTTGAGTATGTAGGAAGAATTTATCTTATAATAAAAATATCAATACATCGCGATACTGCTTTACCGTACCTAAAATTAAATAACCAATTACCGAAAATGTGTTTACCAAAATGTGTTTAAAATGTGTTTACCAAAGGAAATTATTTCAGCACTGGCGCTGGCAATTGTTCACACAACAACGATTTATAATTTATCCAAACAAAAAATGTGTGATTATCTTATGATCATCTTATTATTTTATTATAATTTTGTCTGCTTGGAAAGCTATTTTCTATGACTCATACAACAATGATAGCGTGTTGAGAAAAGGAACGACAATAATATCGAGCAAAACGCCGATTGCTCTCAGCTGCTTATACTGGCCTTAAAATGACCAAATATACCTTTTTTCTGAATGAAATATGGAGAGGGGTGGTCTTCTTCTTTCCAATACAATCAAATTGTATTTACTTTTGTGTTGTTAAAAACAATCATGATACCTTGTTTATAACACTGAAATTGTTTACAAACTATTAGGAGACGGACTCCTAAATGCAAGGCGGTTTTTCATTTAAGAGGACCATTGTTGCTAAAAAATGGCGATTATTGCCAAACCATTAAAATTGCTGTGGTTATTTTTAACCATATCAATCAATTTCTTGGATGATTAAACGATAAAATGAATAAGCTTATTTCTTTTTAGATCGAGACCCACAGATTTTAAACTACATAAAGGCGAACTCGATTATTGCTAATTGTTTTCAAATTTGTCTCGTACATTTGTACCTGCCGATATGATGTCTGGTGTCTTTGTTTCACTTCTGCCCCGCATGGGTTTAATATACATATAGATTTGAGCTTAAGTTCTATTATTTTCGGACAAAACTCTCAAGTTTTAGAATAATTTGTCTAATATCCGGCAATGTATCCCCAAGTGAGTGTGTGTCTTAATACCATATTAAACATACATATTGAAAAGATACTGCTGTAGTTTTGATGTATAAAGTATGAGCAGAAAATTAATGTTTCTTGTGAGACTTGTGTTGTTTTCGGATAATTTTTTATACAGTTTCGAATTTAATATTCTACTTAGACCTTTTTGAAAAAAAACTGTTACTTTTCTTGATATCACTAAACTAGAATGCTTGAACAAATGCTGATAAATATATTTTTTCAATTCAAAATTGTAAAATCTTTCATGTTCAAAACTTTGGCTTTGGTTTTAAATTGCCTAACTTTATGCCACTAGATCATTCGGTAATAAACTAAAATCCAATTACACTAAGTCTTGTCAATTTCAGAAAATGAATGTCTATTACGAAACCGACATATCACCAATTATAACTGTAGCATGCGTTACTAACTATTCTTGCGAATATTCCGAGATAGGCATTTAATGAAGAAAGTATTAGAAATAGATTTTAAGCTCTGCAATCACAATTGACAATGTACTATGAGATGTGGTTTTTTGACAACAACAAGCTCAGTCATATGAAATGTTTTTGCTCAATAATGATGAAAAACTCTCAAGGGATTACAGTTGCAATTGCGGGCATCATAAACGCGTTACAGTTATTACATCGGTTAGCATATACTCATCTAGGAGTCACCCTCGACGTGCCGTTGCGAGATCACTGTAATCTTGCAGAATCAAACCCTGAAATTTGTTTATTTATATTCGATTAGGCTAAGCTCAGGGAACAACATATAGCTTAAGAACAGATATATTATGATCAATAATTATGAATTCAAGACTACTATTCATTGAGAGTTCAAAATGAAAAACGTCACTTCTTAGACAAAAAATGAAATGGAGAACTTATTGACACGACTACCTTACAACCATGACAAAAATGTTCTATCTCGGTACAGAACTTAATCCCCTAGATGCTTTGTTTTGGGTCGTTTTAACCTGGATATGGGATGTTGTCTCCTTGACATTTACCCCATTTCCTTTTTTTTCATATTGATGTATCGGATAGTATTTAAAGCATTGTGAATTTCAAACTATTTTTTTTTCAACAAAACATTACTGCGTAATAAATAACAAATTAATGGACCATTTATACAAGCGTTAACATTACAGTTCAATGTTGCCTGGAGTTCAGATATTAATTTCCACCATCTAAGGTCGCTAGTTCGTTCTTATATTGGCCATTTTTGCATTATCTGTTCCCTCCTTAAACCTCGATTCCTTCAGAAAAGGATTATGAAGTTTTCTTCGTGCATTTGGCAAGGCACATGCACAACAGCTCTTGAGGTAATTTTATGATTAAACTGTACGTAATACAGCTGAAATATAATATCAATCAATAAGGATTTAACACCACGATAACAATTTCAAACATATAAAATAATTCGAGTAAAAAAATAAGAAATGACACATATTTGACCATGTGTAGGCTTCTCAATCATTCTGTTCTTAACTAAAATCCAATAGCACTTGTCAATTTCTGAAGATTAATGTCTATTACGGAAGTGATATATCACCAATTATATCTGTAGCATGCGTTATTAACTATACTACTGAGTATTCAGAGATATACATTTAACGAGGAATGGAGTCAAAAAGAGCAATATGAGCTAAGTAATTACAGTTTACAATTCACGCTGAGAATGAGCCGTCTTGACAACAGGGTTAAGCTTATTAAATGTTCGAAAACAAACCTCCAAAAGATAGCAGTTACTGACATTGTAACCTTGAAGGTGGTCGTAGTTTTAGCACTCAGCGATAATCCAGAGTTGTGGTTGTGAGATATTAATTATATTCTTGCAGAAAAAAGTACGGACTTTTGACAGTGCATGTTTTTCAGAATGCAAATTTTTGCCTCTAATTACTTATGTTCAATACGTGAAGCTTTATTTTCGAATTCCAAAACGAATAATAAGACTGCCTTTAGAAGACAATCATTACAAATGTTAGATTGCACAGCATTAAATTGTACATTAAAAATTCACTAAATGTGGCATTTCCTTCTTGTTGCCCATTAATAGATGAAACCTGTTGCACAAGTATTATATATCAGTGACAGCTTTTTTCATAACATTGTCCTTCTCATCTGTTCAAAGATGTTCTTTAAAGAGATAAACATGCAATAAAGATACACTGATGTTTTTTT
>MJUU01050203.1:10758-62471 GCA_002080025.1 Modiolus philippinarum
TTTTTTTTTTTTTTTTTTTTTTTTTTTTTTTTAGCCTCTAGTCCAAGTTGGAGAGTGTTACTGGTCCGCATGTTCGAAGCAATTCTGGTCATATCTTGTGGTTGTAACTATACAAAGTTGCAATCCCAATGCCAAGATAGTTACAGTCAATATATATATATATATATATATATATATAAATATAGGATATGTTCCAGACCATACGCGTATTTGGACCGTATGCGTATACTCATATGGTCCGACCGTATGAGTATACGTGTACGGTTTGCTACGAGCTGGACCTAATGCGTATATTTAGACCGAATGAGTGCAAAGAAAAAGACAGACACTTCATTTGTTATTCAAACAAAGAAGCAAGTTACAATCAAAACTGATAGCACTAACTACCAATGAAAACCGTATAAGTTATTCGGTCTAAATACGCGTATGGTCTGGAAAAGATATATTACATATTGGATTTGATACGTCCAGTATAAGGTGAGTCCGGTACTGCAAGCTTGATGCGTTACGCCTTAATAAAGTTCGTATTAAAAGCAAAATTTACTGTATTTTTATCATCGAATATTTAAAAAAATAAGCACAACTCTTTAATTAATTGAAATAAGCTTATTATCAGTCTCTGTGGATAATTAATACAAATTACCGATGAAGAAAAAAAAACATATGAATTAGAGCTGATGTTAAAGACAATGCTTTTGTTCAACTTGGCATAATTTTATGGATTTCCAAATGTTTTGATTGTATCTGCACTGAAGAGATATAAGATGTCGAACTGCGCATATGCAGGAACTAATTCACAGTAACTTATTTTGTTAATATATGTTGGAAAAAGATTCCAACAGAAACGATATATTGATTTTATCACATGAAATACAAAAAAAAAATTGTTTTCACTTCAGTTAGTTATAAAGTAATCATGCAAAGTAAAACTGTGATTAAAGATTTCAGAAAAATATTGAGCTTTAAAGTGGCATTTGGTGTCAGAATACATTTGACAATTATCTTTTCGTGTTAAATTTGCTCTTCCCGTAATTTATTTCAACTGAAAGAAAAATGAACTGTCAGTTACTTTCAATTTTCTTCACGTTTCAATCAAATGAAATATAAAGCATTCATTATCAAGCAGATAAGGGTAAATTACGTTATAGAGGATATGATTGAGTTGTTATAAAATTATACAACTATCACACCTAAAATTGAAATTAATAATTTTATTATAGATTTTACAATTATTATAATATAACAAAATATAACTTAAGTTTAAAAAGTACACTACTGATGGATCCAGAGGGTGTTGGAACTCCCTTAGTTCTGGTAAATTAGACAAGATGTGCAGATTTCAGCAAATATTTCAAACAAAAATACCAAAATCGACTGAAACCTCTTTTTGGCACCCCCTTTTCCGAAATAATATTTAAATGTTTGTTATAATTAACAGGAACATATTCTCTAGTAAAATTTATTTGCATGTTTTTCGACCGATGAATTAAGCAGAAAGCATGGATGAAGCTGACTCTTTCAAAAACCTAACTGATTTAAATAAGTATCTCCCTTTACCAAGGTCTACTAGCTTAAATGATTAAAGTCGTCATGCATTCATGTTATTAAACATCTATGAGTTTATGTTATTTCAAACGTGTAGATTTTATCCGCACTGAAAAGACATAAGTTGTCGAAATACGCATATGAAAAAAATAAATAAATCACAGTAAATTCACAGTAACTTCGGTATTTAGTTATTTGTTACCACAGGGTCAATGCCACTGCAGGTAGAGTGTTTTGCAAATTTTGTTGAAAACTAAGAAGCCTCTCTCTCAAGCAAAACTCCTTAGCTAATTTTGGCTTTACATTTAGATCATACTGGTTCTACTTTTAAACATATTTGAGTTTATGGACTTCCAAATGACATAAGTTGTTGAAGTGCGCATATGCAGAAAATAAATTCACAGTAACGTCGGTATTTAGATACCATATAAACACGGAGACGGTTTAAAAGTGTCATCCACAAATTGGCAACTTGTTTAAAAATATAGCCTTTTACTTTGTTTCCCATCGGCATCATATTAACATTGTGCATATATACAAAATGAAACATCAAGTTATCACACCCTGTTACGGCACATATTGTCGCCCCTGCACATATTGTCGCATATATGCAGACCTTTGCGGCACATATTGTCGCCGGCGACAATATGTGCTGGACATTAACGGCACATATTGTCGCCGGCGATAATATGTGCCGGTTTTGTCAATGTCATTTAAACTTCATTGGGGGCGACAATATGTGCCGTATATATCGGCACATATTGTCGTCACACAAAATTTATGAATTATGAAATATGCGGTTGTTTTTAAATATTGTGATCTCTTCTTTTAGTCCTTTCGTCGGGCAATGGATGACAGCGATTGTAAGAACACTTTGCCAGTTAAGTTTGTTTTTTGACGATCCCGCATCCATAGATCGAAGGGTAAAACACATGGATGTAGCGTTCCTCGACAATTAGCAATGAATTCCGCTCAAACCGGTGCTTGGGGCCGTCCTGAACTTGCTACGATGTATGAGTAAAATGCATTGTTTAAGTCCTCATAGTGACTTCAAGATGAAGAACAACAATAAAAGCATTGTTCCATGGCTTGGTTTTACCATGTATTTGTAGAGACTTTGTCTCATTTGCATTTACTCCACATCCTTTCATTGTTAAGTATATATACAGTTGAATCTGAAATTTTAGCTTAACTGGCTATATATAGCGGTGAGCTTTTGCTATCATTTGGCGTCCGTCGTCCATCCGTCGTCCGACCAACGTAATCTTTCTATTAAAAGATCTTCTCCTCTGAAACAGTTGGGCAAACTGAAACCAGATTTGGTAACGACAGTTCTTTGGTGGCCCCTTTAAAAATGTGTCTGACAAGTCAGCTGCTCATCCAAGGTTGGCGTCAGAGGGGACAGTATATTCAAAGATTTCCTTCTCTGTAGCTTCTTGGCAAATTGGAACCAAACTTGGTCACAATAATCCTTAGTTGGTCCTCTTAAAAAATGTGTACGGCAAGTTCTCATCACATTCAAGATGGCGGCCAGCGGGGAACATGGTTTTTACATTGGACCTCATGATAAAGCATTTAAAGATCTTTTCCTCTGAAGCCGCACAGCCTATTGGAACCAAGCGTAATAAGAATAGTCCTTTTGTGCTTCCCTTTCAAAAATGTGTCCGGCAAGTCTGCACTTCATCCAAAATGGAAAACATTGGACCTTATAGGAAAAGTTATTCAAAGATCTTCTTCTCTGAGAGTACTGGGCCAGTTGGAACTATCTTCTTCGCAAGGGTCCTTCGTGGTCCCTTTTGAAAAAAAGTGTCCGGCATGTCTACATGGCATCCAAAATGCTTTCCAGCGGGGAACAAAGTTTAACATTGGACCCTAACGCAAAGCAAAGCTAATTTGAACCAAACTTGGTCACAATAGTCCTAGGATGGTCCCTTTTCAAAATTGTGTCGGGCAATTTTGAATCTCATTCAAGATGGCCGCCAGCGGGAACCTTAGTTTAGAATTGGACCCTATTGGGAAACATATTCAAAGATCGTCTGTAAAACTACTTGGCCAATTGGAACAAAACGTGGACACAATAGTTGGCCCTCTTAAAAAATGTCTTGCAAGTCCGGATCACATCAAGGATGGCGGCCAGTGGGGAACATGGATTTAACACCGAACCCTATGGGAAGGCATTCAAAGGTCTTCTCCTCTGAAGCCGGAGAGCCATTTAGAGCTAAACAAGGACTATTAAGTCCTTGGGTGGACCCCTTTCAAAATGTGAACGGTAAGTCTGCAATTCATCCAAGATGGCCACCCGAAGGGAACTTAGTCTAACATTCAACTCTCTCGGATAACATTCCGAACTTCGTTAAAAATACAAGGCAATTGGAACCATACTTTGTCACAGTGGTCCTCATTTGGTCCTCTTTGAAAAATATTTGAAAAAGATGGCTGTCAGTGGGAAACATAGTGAGTCATGGGACTCTATGGGAAACCATTCATAGATCTTCTAATCTGAAAACCGCAAGGCCAGTTGAACCAAAATAGTCCTTGGCTGGTCTCCTTTCAAAAATGTTTCGGGCAAGTAGGCATCTCCTTCAAGATGGCTGCCATCGTGGAACTTAGTTTAACATTAGACGCTATATATTCAAAGATCTTCTTCTCTGAAAATACTTGGCCATTTTTAACCTTTTTTGCTCCCAATAATTCTTAGCTGGTCTCCTTTGAAAAGTGTGTGTGGCAAGTCTGCATCGCATCCAAGATGGCCGTTAGCGGGGAACATAGTTTAACATTGGGCCCTATGGGAAAGCATTCAAAGATATTCTTATCGGAATTATCAAAGAACCAAACTTTGGTGGTGTGTCTTGCAATTCCACATCTCATACAACATTGGTGCCAGCTTGAAACTCAGTTTAACATTGGACCATATTGGAAAACATATTCATAGATCCCCTCCTTTGAACTTACTGAGCTAATTGGAACCGTATTTTGGTCACAATTGTCCTTCACTGGTCCCCCTTTAAAAGAATGTGTGGCAATTCAGCATTGCATCCATGATGGCGACCAGAGTAGAACTTAGTTTAATATTGGACACTTCGGAAATGCATTCTAAGATCTTCTGCTCTACAGAAACAGCAAGTTTGTACCAAACTTGGTCATTTATAATCGTCCCCTTTAAATGTTTGTCTGGCAAACCTGCACCTCATCAAAAATGGCCGATAGCATGGAACTTAGTTTACATTCGACACTATATTGGAAACATATTTGCAGATCTTCTCCTCTGAAAATATTGGCCGACTGGAACCAAGCTTTAAGGCATAATGTTCCTCAGTAGGTCTACACCCAATCTAAAAAAACTGCCATTGCGAAACAAAGTTTAACTTTGGATTATATTCACAATATAAATTATCTATTAACAATATCTATTAACACACTTGAAAATGAGACCCTTAAACATTGGGATTATTTTCATTGAATATGTTAGCCATGGCCAAGGCGAGCGATACAGGCTCTTGAGAGCCTCTTTTTACTATCTGAAAAATATTACTTGGCATATAATCATTCAGGGAAATTTTAAATCGAATTTCTTCAGCTAATCAAGAGCATAATACAAATAAAGTAAGGGTAAAAATATGGCTCAATATGACCGTTTTGGTCATAGATGAATTTATTATAATAATAGCGATCGATAAGAATTAAATATGAAACGTATATCTCATATTGTCGCAATGAATACGTTAAATACAATAAATAACAGCCTCCGGTTTCCGTTTCCAATGAAGATTTGCATTATCTGGTTAAAAGTTAGGCCAACAACCAGGTTATGTTTTAACTCCACTGCTTCAAAGGACCAATCTTTTGACCTAAAACCATTGAACCACATGTAATAAAGCTATCCGTCAACCAAAATGGCAATGGTTGCTGGAAATGGAACATACGGGAATTGCAAATTCAAAAACATTTACAGATACAAGAAAAGTCTAAGAGGTCACTATGACAAGATCTTTGTCTACAGTAAATAATTATTTACCTAATGTGTTGGAGTAATTGACATTTTTGTGTCGATATTTCACATTTTTACCACTGTATTCGTTTGAAGTTATTAAAAAGTTAAGTGAAAATAAGATTTAAGTATATTAGATCTTAATAAGTGAAGACTGTTAAATGCTAAATCGTCATGTATTTAACAGAAACTGAAATTTAGAAAATATAGATTATAACCTGTCCTTTTCCATATCGGTCCCGAGATGTTAGCCGAGGGCCGATATGGGTCGAGGGATGATAACAGGAGCGATATAGAAAAGGGCATGTTATGATATATTTATCACATATATATATAAATGTACAATTCATGAATAAAAAAAATCATTAAATGATATCTTTATTAACAATGAACACAATATATTAACTTTGATTTAACAATTCTGAAATAAATAATACCAGAGACGATATTGAAAATGTCAAGTAATCCGGCTATATATCACATGTTTTGAACAAGCAATCTCAATTTTCAACAACAATCCGATGTCCGATCCACCTTTTTAAGGCTGTATTTGGCACGAATTAGAAAACGAAAATTGAAGAGTTGAGATTGCTGACCAGTTATGATTTTTTTTCGCAGCAGGTCTGTATTACATCTTTTATGTTTGACCATGTCTTTAAATTAATCAAATGAATGAGCATTTTTATTATCTGACCCATGCCATTGCCGATTTCTATTTGAATCCTTCAAACATAAGTACATGCTTGGGTATATAATAAACGTCACACTATTATATAGGGAATAAAACATGGCAAAATCCGTATCACATGCCATATCATCCCGAGTTACCAATATCAGCCCGAGGGCAAAAGTCCATATGCATTACGCATATTGGCCTTGTTATAGATCCGAGGTAAGACATTGGCCTGAGGCACAGGCCGAAGGCTAATGTGACTTACCGAGGATCTATAACTTTTCCAATATGAAAAACATTACACAATGATACCTTTATTTATTAACCTTTTTTCAATGAATTGTATCAATTGATTTCCAGTATTTCTTTACTTTTTATATTAAAAGACATTGCGTCCTGGCAAAGTACGACAACAGACGACAATTTACACACTACTGGCTTATTTTTATGTTTTCACAAAGATACACGTTTAAATCAAGAGAAGTTATGAAAACCATGGACTAGGCCAATATGGAAAAATTCCATATTGGCCTAGTTTAGGTCATATTGGCATATTGCCATACTTTGTCATTCGTATTGAAATGGCAGTTTTAAACATATTAGGTCAAATACACTTAAGTTAATTAATAATATGTGATAATATCATAATATAGATAAAGTTTTAACTAATGATTATCTTCATCTTATATATCAATACGAACTAAAAGTAAAAGGAACTACTAATATACCATAACCAGCATCATACATGGACTTGAATTTCTAGACTGAAAACTTTGAAAGTCTACAATCAACAGTGAATTGTTCGTTAATTCCAATGATGAACTGCCGTTTTTAGTAGATATATTTTCAAAAGCTACGGCATATGACGCCAGCATTTCACAACATACTCGATATTGTCGGGCCTCTAACATATTTAAGAGCAATGTTGTCAACAGAGCGAAATTGTTCCTTCAAAAAAAAAAAAAAAAAAAGATATGACAAGGTTATGTTCAACCACCTACAGGAGTTTTTAGTTTGAAAAACCGAAATATGTTAAATGTAACTTTTTCACAAATGTAAATAGACTTTTTTCCGCAGATCCATGGCTTATAACTGTTAATTTACAATTATTGAATTGTTATTTGCTTAACATGACTTTCCATTGTGCTTTGCGAAGGGTAGTCAGATCACGCTTACCTGTCTGTAGCCCTTGATGGTCCAAGATGTATGTGGTTTTTTGCATTGCTAGGTATTTCTGACGTTGTTTTAAGTTCTTGACTTAAGGATGTATTCTCCTGGGGGCCAAAATTTTCCTGCATCAAGTTTTTCCCGAAACCTACATTTTTATAATGCGAAGACCCTGAACAAATCACTTTCGAAGAGAAAACCATATGTCCGTGTGCATTTTTTTCTGCTATAGCCATATGGAAACCCCTATTTTGGCAATTTTCTGCAAATTTCGTCAATTTTGGCCTATTTTGGGGCCATTTTTGGTTAAAATATCGACTTCTAGCATCATGTTTTCTCTCAAAGTCTCCAGATTGTTAGACATAATGAGTCTGAAGAAATATCACTAATAAAAAAGCATAGGTCCGTGATGATATAAGAAAGTTTTATAAGATAATGTTGCTTTTTTTGGTCAAATTCAAGAATTCGTAAAATCTGTAAAAAATTAGATTTTTCAAAATTCCAATCACCTACACATTCAAAACTCACCATTTTTTGTTTAAATAACTGGACAATTATATCCCTAAGAACTTAGAAAAGAAACCATATGAATAAGATGAGTACTTTTCTTAAAAATTTATTTTTATTACCCCTTCCCCAAAATCGGAAAAATTCTGATCGAGATCAATGGTCAAATTTGGTCAAAAATTAAAATTTACCATTTCTCCAAAAGGTGCATAATTTTTTTATTCAAGAGGGTCATTATATAATATAAATCAATAAAAAAATTGTCACTCATAAGGCAAGTTTTAAGAATTATTCATAAACGAGATTTGAACGAGACTGAAACCGCAGGAGAATACATCCTTAATCTGTATTGTTTCTTTATTGTTTAGTGTTTTTTTTTAGCTCACCTGGCCAAAGGCCATGTGAGCTTTTTGCCATCACTCGGCGTCCGTCGTCCATCTTTTATTCAAAGATTTTCTCCTCTAAAACTACAAAGCAAATATATACCAAACTTGGCTTGAACCATCACCAGGGCAAACACTTTCAAGTTTGTGATTTTTATGTCTGTAGACTAATCAACATGGCCGCTGTTACTAAAAATAGAACATGGGGTAAATTGCTGTTTATTTTTGCAAATAACTCAGAAACCTTTACAGATATAAAAAATCTGACGGTGTAAAAATGATCAACATGATGATATCTACATATCCTGCAATTTGGGAGAATATCTGATAACCCTTCTTGGAGTTATTGCCCCTTTCTCGCAAAATTTCCGTTTTGTTGTTACTTTTCGTTTTGTATATTGAAAATGATAGAAGATAGAGGTAAAGTTTTACTAGCAAAAATGGTCAGCATAATAAAATCTACATGTCCTGCAATTTTGAAGAAAATCTGACGACCCATATAGGAGTTATAGCCACTTTTTTCTTTGAATTTTCGCAATTTTTATATGTTTTTACTTGGTCACAATAGTCCATTGGCGATCAATGACCCTATGTGGAATACATTCAAAGATCTTCTTCTCTGAAACTACTGAGCCAATGTGAACCAAACTTGGTCACAATAGCCCTTGGGTGGTTTCCTTCAAAGTTTGTTACTTACGTTTGTACCTCTTCCAAGATGGCAACAATGCTTGAATATCCTCTCAGAAACTGTAACATTTGTTAACTGATGTATAGTATAAATAATAATGGATGGTCTCTTGGTGATAACGAATATAACCAGGCACCAGGTGAGCGATACAGGCTCATGTGAGCCTCTAGTTTTATTCCCGCACTAGTCGGGGATACTGTCGTCTCCTCCCGTCCGTTACACATTTCTTACGACTTGAACTGATCCAATTTGGGATTTGGGAATTCAATTTTGCTGAAGAATTATTGGCAATACAAGAAGCCAAGAGCCCAAAAGGGTCAAATGTTTTTTATATGACATAAATTCCTCAAATATTTTCATTTTTCTTGCAGTTGTGCATGTAGTCTTTAGATATACAATACGCTTTTGTAATTTCGATAGCGGCTCCAATTTCGGTTAATTTCATAAAAGGGTCTAAAGCTAAAAATACTTTTAAATTCATACAATCATATTTTTTTTTGCAAATTTTGGTACAAGAAATAATTGTGAACACAAAAATAATTTTAAAATAGGTTTTCAATTTTGGTAGAATTCTAGACATTCTTTAAGAATAGTTATTATATACGCCAATAGCGTAAAATATAGCCAATTATTCCTTATTTTTTTCAAACGGCTCCCTTACTTTTCAAGAACTATTGGGATCCCGATAATTTCTTAGTGTCGAATTTTGTCCTGATTTTTTTCTCAATATAATGGATCCTTAATTTTTTTTTGACAAAGCCTCTTCCAAGCTCCCGCCCCTTTCAATAAAAGTTAGATGGTTGTTCCCTTAGGTCTGTAAATGTGCTCTCAAAAGTAGTAGATTATTCGTGGCTAATGCTTTATATATATCCATAATGGATTCCATGGCTCAAATAATTTTCCGTTACATTAATGTATGATGCTTTATTTTCCCCTTGTCAGACTTTGTGTTCTTTTTTTTTTTCTTTTTATTTATTAAACTGCTCAGGATCTTTATAAGCATACCCTATTGGATTTAATGTTGAATAAGTGCCACGACATCAGTGGATGCAGCAATCCAAATGGGGGGGGGTGTCTATTTGATGTTTGCAGACTTTTTTGGTAAATTCTTGCCTGAACTCTGTAGGAAGTTATTTTTCTCAAAAATGGTTAAAACACCTATGGATCGTCCAATATCCAGTGGCGATTATTTATTTATAATGACTTTTTGGCAATAAAAAACTGACAACATTTGGTCATCACCTGTTAAGGAACATTCATTCAAAGTTGGAATAAATCTTTTTATCATTTCTCTGAGTGATCTTTGCATGTATTTTTATACAGTTCAGTGCTAAACTAAGTTTCCAACTCCCAGCGATTTTAAATAAATGTTCGTTACCAAATTAACAACACTTGTATATTATAAGAACCACTAAACCCTGTTTTTTTTAATCTCCAGAAGAAAATCTTTTGAAAAAGTTACGACCCGCAGACGACGGACGCAAACTGAATCCATATAGCGATTCTTTTGAAGATCTTTAGATGAAAAAAGGTACGACGGACGCAATCTGGTTGCAACAGCTCGCCCTGGGCTTATAGAGTAAGATTTCTCAGATAACAATATCATCAGAGGACATCGAAATGAAGATTCAAATATGGATAGAAAGGCACCAAAAATAATTATCAGAAAAACCCAAAACCTGGATCTGGCTTGAATGAGATTCGAGCTAAGATTTAAGAATTATAACTTTAGAAAAACACTTTCGTGGCATGGACAATTAGGACCAATTAAACGTACAAAAATGAAAAGTGAAAACGATGCTATGGAGTTGAAAGAAACTTAGAACTTCCTGGACATCGGCTTGAATAATTCAGAAGAAACATATAGCTAAATAAAAACGACAATTTTGGTAGAGAATCAACATTCAATTTGGGAAGGGGCGTTAAAACTGAAAGTATAGGTCTGGAGTACAATTCGAGATAGGGCATAGATTAAGATCCACTATTTTGACGTTCTTTATTCGTGAAATTTACAGATATAGTGAGAAAAATAGGTTTGAATAACATATAAACTATAAGGCACATTTATCTGAGCAAATTGGGGTGGGTTCTTTAAAATACGCCGTGTGGGTCTGTGGATATGTGTGAAACAGAATTTTGTAAAACCCTGAGTAGCTTCATTTGATACCTTTCAATATTTTTTATATTTTTTCACTACGTATCAGACATGAGATTCTTTGTTTCAAGATATACTAGAAGACTTTCTTTAAAAGTTTGTTGCAACTACTAACATTTTAGCATAAATTCTCTTGCAATCTCAATTCCAATAGCAACACAAGCTATTTCTTTCCCAAAGACTCAGCATCAGTGAAACACACTTGCTACTTCAACATTGGTGTAAAGTGTTATCTACTACAAGTTCAATTAAAACTGGCGACAATATGTGCCGAAAATGTGCTACACATATTGTCGCCGGCGACAATATGTGTAGGCGACAATATCTGCAGGGCGACAATATGTGCCGATACGTCTGCACATATTGTCGCCGGCGACAATATGTGCCTGGGCGACAATATGTGCCGTAACACACCCAAAGTCGTTGTTTATAGTCAATGTGTCAATAGTTTTGTACAAAAATGCGCAATAAAAAGAATTTTTAGTAATATAGCAAATTTCTTAATGATCTAAACATTATCTTGCATTAGTAAGGTTCTAATAAAGTAATTCCGGAAAACTCAATTTCGATTATTATCCTCATCTGAATATTGACATCTTTCAAAAAGTTTTAACGGGATTGACACAAAACGAATTAAACATTACATCAGACTTTTTACTTACAGTTTAATCGGTGTCAAATTTGAAACCAGACATGCTTACCCTTCCGGAACACCTGATTACACCCTTGTGTGTTGGGCGTTTACACTGATAGGGCTTTTTGTGGCGTTTGTTCTGTTTGTTTTATTTTCGTCATTTATTTTCTCTTTCTGAATGTGATCATTATATTAGCATGTATTTACAATTTTTGTTGTTGCTTCAGTAGCCATTGAAAAGTTTATTTATAAAAAAAGGTGTATTTTCTTTATTGCTTTTATATCCGTTCAGAAAGATTGAAAATATGCAATTGTTCTTTCGTATGTTAGATAAATAAAACATTACGTAGTATGTTGCAACAAATGTGGTACCAAGAACACGCGGGTAAATTAGGGTCGATCTCTTTTATTTCACCAAAGGAAACCGCCAATTTGTAACAGTGTTTATGTATTGTAATACCCATAAAATATCTGATACAAAAAGAATAGTTTTATTCATTTTTATTCAACTTTTGTTGACATCTAAATGAAATGTTTATGACTTTTAATTAAGTAGAACAGACATTCTATTAAATTCATTACTGTCACTGAGAATGGCAAAGATAAAAGATTGAAATAATTCCAAGCTATATATTTATTACAGGGCCTGCAATCAAAATAGAAACAGATATTTTAGTGCGGAGCATGGGACCTATCACAGAGAGTGAGATGGTAAGAGTTATACTGAATTTTATAATGCACTCCTTATATATTGATTCTATTCAGATACCAAGTTTTCAGGAAAGAAATCTTAGCGTTATATTATTTAGCAGACTCGAAATCCCTGAAAATGAAAATTGATTGAAATTTAATATCTAAACAGCATGCGGAAAAATGTTTGGTGTCACATAATTGTGGCGTTTAATATTAGCATTGTGGGTATGTTCTGTGTACTGTAAATTTTGAACTTATTGCGTGACTTTATAATTGTGATTCCAGAATCGCAAGGCATAAGACATGCGATCTCTAGACTTTGAGTGTGAAGAAAGCTAATGATCTGTGTTGTGAATTATTTTGATTATAGATAATGCATTGCTGAGTTTCAAAATTGTCCGTTTTGTATTGATTGAAAATATTACTTTAACTGAATAAAACAGAGCATGCATCCAATAATTCTCCCTAACAATTGAATTTTACATAGCATTCTTTATTTCAGTCATATTCAATGCAATGCTATCTGCGACAAAGATGGTATGACACTCGCCTGCGCTTCAACCTGGAAAACATAACAGAAGTTACACTGAGTAACAGCTTTCTGAAATACATATGGAAACCCAACACGTATTTTATTAACGGAAGAAGATCGCAGCAACCAAACATAACAGTTCCCAATGAATTTGTCCGGATACGCGACGATGGTAGGATATACATGTCAAGAAGGTTTGTGATAATACTTAAAGATTAATTCAGCCTTAAATAAATTTACGATATCGACCCGGAACGCCTCAAAAACACCATATGATTTAATCAGTAAAATTTCAGTTATTTTTGCCGGTTTGTTTATTTTCAAACTCCTCAAAACGATACAAATGTAGTAAAGTAACTGTGGTGTAATATCGGGGTAGAATGTCAGGCACAATTTCCCGTAAATTGGCAAACCCCCAACAATACAAATGCTATACGTCGACACACACACACACACACACACACACACACACACACACACACACACACAAAACAACTTTGAATCTGATTCTTCTTAAGCAGCTACAATAAAAAATATTCATTTTTTGAGTCAAATTGTTTGATTTTTTTATTTCTTGTTTTGTTTTGGATGATTTTGTTTTTGTTTTTTTGTTTTGTTATTGTTTGTTTCTTCTGTTTATGTTCGCTTTTATTCTTTTTTAATGGGGATTTCTTTGGGGGCTTTTTGTTTTAGTTTTGTATCTTTTTGTGTTTTTGTTTGTTATGTTTGTTTTAGTTTTTATTTATATTTCTATACTGGCATGTTTTTTTTTTTCTACAATAGTTACTACAACGTTGTTGCACCGTCCATTTTTTCCAAAAATATCACATCTTGTGTAGTGATTATTTTCGACAAGTCAAAAGAATGTGATTTGGGTCCGCATATATCCACACATATATTAATTTTGTAAAGTAAGTGAGAACCGAACCGTCAATCCAATAGCGAACAATCCAAGGACAATGGCAACACCAGAAACAAAAAAGGGAAAAAAAACAGAGACACAACATGGGTACGGCACAGAAAAGAAAAATTGAGACACACACACAAAGATGAACAACACGGACCCAATAAAAAACCATGGGTGAGATCAGGTGCACCGGTAGAGTTAGCATCTCCTGCTTTTTATAAGTAAAATAAAGCAAAGTAGCAGCAACCTTTTATAAAACTAAGAAAACTAAAATAGTGGAAATAGAGACACAACGATCGATATCTGTCTGATTTGTGCACAAATCTAAATGCTTTGGTATACTATGAATAGAAATAGAACTAGTAGTCTTTGGTATGTTTTCTTTTCCTGCATCTATTTATTACTACACAAATCAATAAAAATAACGGCAGTAGAATAACGAAATAATAAAGCATAAAATTACATAAATTAAAATCAAGAAACAAGGCAAAAACAAGAGCACAAAACAAAAAACAAGACAGCAGACTTCAGGAGGTTCGCTCATGTTTTGGGATTTCTGTCAGATTTTCAGAATTCTCTGGTGCTATCCATTTAAAAACACTATAATTTTTGCCCATGGACCCTGATATTTTTCCCCATAATTTCATTTTATACATCTTTAGTAGCATTCTGTAAAAAAAAAAAACAATAAATTTTATTACTTCTGTCGCTTCATGTCAAAACTTGACTATTTTAATCCTATAAAAAAAATCCGAGGAGTTCAGATTCCCGCCAAATTTTCAATCCCTTTTAACTCAAAAGCGATATCATCAACCTATCAATTGTTTTCACTATTTTTTTTTTCTTTTGGAATGCTCTAACGAATAAATCACCTTTATTTGAAATCCCATTTCTTTTCAAATGGAGTAGCGAACCCCTTTAAGTGTCTATAACCAACAAAACTCAAGAAAATATAGCACTAACTTTGTGAACTCCATGCAGAGAATGATTCCGGATGAGTAAGCTTGTCCTCCTCTGTATACAGCATCCGTCACACTTTCAGTGTATCAATCCAGGTTTAGGTCAAAAGGTCATGTGAAATCCGTAAAAACGTTAATATAGTTGAAAATGTCTGTTCTCATATGTGATGTCAAAGTGACGGCCATGGTATTTCTGAAGGGGCGAGGGAAACAAAATCTAGACATATCCTTGAAATTTCATTTTCTGTGCTAGTACTTTTGTTCGTTTCTCAAAATCACTGTATTTACTACAAGCTCTACTGTGAAATATTCATTGATTTGCCAGTTGTTTTTATGTCTTTTGTACATGAAAAGCAAAATATAACACGGGGAGATTCGAATTTGACAATGACAAAATTTCTTATCAAGTATGAAACACATATAAGTAAGTCTAACGTTTGAACTACTAAGATTTTCAGCAATCTATATGGCCCTCTTTTTGGTAATGTTAGAAGCATACATTTAATAACACTAACATTTATCAAATAAAATCACAATTAAGAAAAGTATTAACGAGTTCAAAATATTTAAGATAAACAAACTTTAAACAAACAAATATATATATATAATAAAAAAGATAATAAATGAACACCCGTATTTCATCATGTTTTAAAATAATTCCGCTCAACCTGATGCTTCGATCTCTTTTACATACTTTGAAATATTAGCGATATATATTGATGAAAACCTCATGTTGACGTCAAAGTGAAGAATAGCAATCCAGTGGCGTTGCAAAAAAATGCATTCTCATGTAGGAAAAATGAAAGGATATGGAGTGAATGTACATGTGACAAAAACGCACACGATACATAGAAAATTCCAGTTTATCAAGGACAGGGCGTTTATTCCTGTCTACATCTTGATGTTGCCTGAGGGTCTTCAACTAGAGGTGAACAATATTCACCCCCTCAAGCGAGATCAAGAAGGCCCTTATCGTGCACTTAAGCGGTATTCTTGACAAAAATTATATCAAGGTCACTCCCTTGCTCTCCGCCCGCCAGGGCGATGCTCAGTGTTATCCAGCTGAAAGCACCAGGGTTACAAGAAGAGAAAAAAAATGTTGAGCAAAATCGATCGCAGCTAAAATATGTCATTGAAGCAACACATGTCGGGAGCGGTCAATGAGGAAAAAAAAGTAAAATCGGGCAATGCATGCCTACAAATATTTGTCATTAGGTAGCCCGACGAAAGACAAAAATAAGGACAAAAACAGCATCGGTAGACAACACGGGGCACATCGAAATGGATGTAGGCAAACCTTGCAGTGTAACTTTGGTTGAAAGGGCAAACATAGTCGTGTGTACAGAGTATAACATTTTAGTAAAAACAATGAAAATATTGAACAACCAAATTGAAAAAAATAAATGAATTAGTAAACGTATGAGAAATTCTCACACGAACAGTGTGTGTATTCACTCCATATCCTTTTTTAAAATTTATACTTTAGGTTGACAATCCATGCTGTCTGCCCCATGAAGATGATGGAGTACCCAATGGATCATCCCGTCTGTCCTCTTCTGATCAGCGGCTGTAAGTAAACAAGCAATGAAAGGATATGGAGTAAATGCACATGGGACAAAGTTTCTACAAATACATGGAAAAGCAAATCAAGGGTATCACGCTCTTATCGATGTTCTAAGGAAAAGGAACAAGGAAAACCAGATATAAAAGCCCTTTAAGCGTGTGAAAATAACAATTATATTCTATTTGAAGCGTGGTTTTTGTTCTTTTAAAGGCATACGTATGTAGTATGAAAAAGAAAGGAAATGGGGTAAATGTCAAGGAGACAACATCCCATATCCAGGTTAAAACGACCCAAAACAAAGCATCTAGGGTCACCGTACGGTCTTCAACACAGTGAGGAAGTGTTTTTGCAACTAGTTATACCGGTTCCAGGACCATTTTATATATACCAACAGCCAAAACAAATTCACTTCATCAAATTATCAGTATGCATATTGTATCAGTGATTAAAGGCGATATTTTCGAGTTGATACATTCACCATCTATATATACTTAACACCATCTACTCAGATTGTGAAATAAAACAGCAGAATCTGAAAAATATCTAGAAATAAGTGTTTGTTATATAGATACAGTATTTTTTTCTGTTTTATCTTTTTTCCAATATGTCGGTGTGCATCATTTAATTTTAAATACTTCCACAAGTCATTGCAAAGAAATTGCATGTCTTCAAGCGGATGTTACATTTTATATTTTACCAAAGTCATTACATTAGAATACTTGAAGAAGTGATTTTAACTACTTATCTGACAAGAAAATAACATGGTCTTGAAATAGTAAACC
Source organism: Modiolus philippinarum (assembly GCA_002080025.1). Lineage (NCBI taxonomy): Eukaryota > Metazoa > Mollusca > Bivalvia > Mytilida > Modiolidae > Modiolus > Modiolus philippinarum. The sequence continues at coordinate 27,936 of MJUU01050203.1, forward strand.
ACATTTTTCTTTTAGAGTCAAATAGAAAAAGCTGATCCCAGCAAATCGATTAAGACTTCGATTTTCCTAATGCTTTTGAAATGAAATTGTATAAGATTTCATCTGGTGAATTAAGTAATTTCACATTAAGCTTAATGGAACCCTCTGAAGCCCTTTTCACATTATATATAATTGACAATTTATGCTAAAGGAATAGCAGTAAATGTGCAATAAATGCATTGATATATTACAAACCGTTAACGAAACGTAAGATTTGTCTTTTGTTTTCATTTAGTTAATTTCTGTACTTTATTACTGTCGTATTCTTAACGGAATAGGGGAATTTTCGATTCAAGGTTTTTCATTCCTTTTCATTGAAGCATAAAAAAATGATACAAACATTGTAAGAACACTTTGCCAGTTAATTTTATGTTTGTTGACGATCCCGCATCCATGGATCATTAGGTTAAAAAGCATGGATGTAGCGTTGCTCTACAATTAGCAATGAATTCCGCTCAAACCGGTGCTAGGGCGGCCTCCTTGAACGTACTATGAAGAATGAGTAAAGCTCATTGTTGAAGGCCTCATGGTGTCTTCAAGATGAAGAACAACAATAAAAGCGATGTTCCATTGCTTATTATGACCATGTATTTGTAGAGACTTTGTCTCATTTGCATTTATTCCATATCCCTTCATTGTTAAACATATCGATTTGAATATCTAACTCAGATAACTAAATACCAAAGTTACTGTTTATTTAATTTGCCGATGGATTGTTGCTCATTAGATCTTTTTTTCATAAATGATTTCTATTACTACAATATTTTTCGTTTTACCTTACAGTGAAATATACAGATTCTTTTTAGCTCACCTGGCTATGCCAGGGTGAGCTTTTGCCATCACTTGGCGTCCGGCGTCCCTCGTCCGTCGTCCGTCCGTCCGGCGTAAGCTTTTCATTCAAAGATCTTCTCCTCTGAAACCACTGGGCCAATTGGAACCAAACTTGGTCACAATGGTCCTTGGGTGGTCCCCTTTAAAAATTGTATCCAGCATGTCCGTACCTAATCCAGATGGCCGCCAGCGAGGAACATAGTTTTAACATTGGACCCTATGGGAAAACACATTCAAAGATCTTCTTGTCACAAACTACCAGCCCAGTTATAACCAAACTTAGTCACAATGGTTCTGAGATGTTCTCTTCCAAAAAAGGTATCCGGCAGGTCCGTACCTAATCCAAGATGGCCGCCAGCGGGGAACATAGTTTTAACATTGGACCCTATGGGAAAACGCATTCAAAGATCTTCTTCTCAGAAACTATCAGTCCAATTATAACCAAACTTAGTAACAATGTTCCTTAGATGGTCCCTTCCAAAAAAGATATCCGGCAGGTCCGTACTTAATCCAAGATGGCCGCCAGCGGGGAACATAGTTTTAACATTTGACCCTATGGGAAAACTCATTCAATCTTCTTGTCAGAAACTACCAGTCCAATTATAACCAAACTTAGTCACAATAATCATTAGATGGTCCCTTCCAAAAAGGGTATCCGGCAGGTCCGTACCTCATCCAAAATGGCCGCCAGCGGGGAACATAATTTTAACATTGGACCCTATGGAAAAGACATTCAAAGATCTTCTCAGAAACTATCAGTCAAATTATAACCAAACTTTGTCACAATGGTCCTTAGATGGTCCCTTCCAAAAAAGGTATCTGACAGGTCCGTACCTCATCCAAGATGGCCGCCAGCGGGGAACATAGTTTTAGCATTGGACCCTATGAAATATACATTTAAAGATATTCTTGTCAGAAACTACTAGTCCAATTAGAACCTCTGCCCGAATTTTTGAATTTTTATTTGAATTGTGGTCTGAATGTTTTATTTTTAGCAACATGTATTACCTTGATTATAAGGGGAACCCCTGCCCAATTTTTTTAATGGTGTTCTGTTATGGGTTGTAATGGATGGTGGAGCTTTCGGTTGCCATGGAAACCAAACAAGAACACTGTAATTTTAGGAAAAACAGGCATTCTGTTAAATTTTGTGTTTCCCATTGGAAATGACTTTTATTTATGTCAGCCATGGTCAAGGTGAGCGATACAGGCTCTTGAGAGCCTCTTGTTTAGGTCAAGAGATAGCTGAAATTCATCTCTCATAAATATAAAAAGGAAAATAAAATCTTTGTGCTCTTAATTTTATATAAAAACTAAGTAAAAGACATGTTTTCAGAGCAATCTATATATAATCCGTTAACGCTGATGAAAAACAGCCAATTTTTGCCTTGTTTTCAAAATACTGATATCTGAAAAAGACACATGGATGACATATTATTTATAATTGTTTTTAAAACTTAAAAGTATATTAAAATGCATGTAAGTATTTATATCTAAGATTTGTATTACCATTGTTTTTTTTTTCATATTCAAATTGGCAAGAAAAAAATGCTTGCAGAGTGAAATAAAGAACATATAGATATTTCATTTAAAGATTTAGTATATACATTTCTTTACAATGAATAATAGCATATTAAAATAACATGAGGTAAATAATCCCAAAAGTCTATTTCTGGACCTTTTTAATTACCGCTTTTTGGAACAACTGAATACTGAGCTAACTAGGTTTTTTCAGTTTGAGTGTATAGTCGTAGCTTTTTCGCTTAAAACTCGAACTATAAGAGTAATATCTGTGAAACATAAAAAGAAAACTGATTACTGATTTTTTTTTCTTCAGAGTATAAAAACGAAACCAAATCTTACACAATAAGACCTTTGTTGGAACCAAAGGTGTCTTTATATGTCATGGTTACAAAACGTTCTTAGGAACAGGCTTTTGTACCGAACTATATAGTCCTTTTTTAAATATCTGCCGTGACTATTAAATTGATTCTAAAACTAGACCAATTTTGATCCCTTGGCGTATATTATAGTAGATTCATTGCTTAACAGACCAAAGTTGAAATGTTTATTTTTCCTTGTCAAAATTCAAATAATTTTAACGAAATTTAACTTTTGCTGATCGAAAAAGCTGACACAGTCTATCGGATCGCAAGAAATTTATTTTTCTTACTCTTTCAAACATGACACCCGAAGAGAACCAGCATAGAACAAATGAATACCAAATAAGATTCAAAGTAAGAGTTTTAAAGAAAGTAGTATTATGAAAAGGCCGTACCATTGAGAAAAATTGAAAAAAAAAGTTGTAAAATATTTTTTTTTTAGATTTCGTACTTCTGCAAAGCAATGGAAACTTTGGAAAGGATAATCTAGATGTCTATACAGTCATGCAAATAAAGTTATATTCTATTTCAGATGGGTATACAGTAAATGATATTCAGTATATATGGAAAGACGGAAATGCTGAACCGGTTCAGGTGTATGAAGGAGTAACTATATCACAGTTTAACATCCGGGGTATACAAACGAAGAATCTTACGAAAACTGACCATAATGGTAGGTATAATAAGACTTTACATACCAAAGGCTTGTATTGTATGTTATAATGATTCTGAATTAGGATGATATAACAAAATAAATAACGAATCATTTTATAGGTACTGTTTCGGGTTCTTATTATGATATAATTATAAATGGTGAATAAAAGGATATGGAGTAAATGCACATGAGACAAAGTCTCTACAAATACATGGTAAAAAACAAGCAAAGGAACAACGCTTTTATTGTTGTTCTTCATCTTGAAGTCACAATGAAGAGATATGGAGTATATGCACGTGAACCAAAGTCTCTACAAAAACATGGCATAGCCATACATTATTTTTATTGTTGTTCTTTATCTTCATAACCTTTTTAGATTATGATATAATATTAAGCAATGAAAGAGATACGGAGTAAATGCACATAAGACAAAGTCTTCACAAAAACATGGCAAAACCAAGCAAAGAATGATGCTTTTATTATTGTTCTTCATCTTCATAACTTTTTTCAACATATTGAAATACTTTTTTGAAAGAATGGTTTTTGACTATAAATATCTTTCTGACAATTTCCTTTCATTTTGTATTGTCTTGTCTAACCAAATAACTTGCTACTTTTGATAATTTCAGTCATGATCATATTTGTTTAAAGTAAGTTAAAATTAAAAAAAAATAAATATAAATAGGTGTTTTAATGGTAAAATAACATATGTTTGCATAGTTTTATAGAAAGTAATGTGTTTTCTTCTTAGGACTGGCTTATATGTGATCTAGGAAGGTCTAAACATCCCAAATATCAAGCCGAATTTGCAAGATAAGGGAAGTAATAGTGTTGAAATTTATTTGTCAAACTTTGAGCTACTTGTACATTCATGTCAAAGGTGGAACTGTCTTAAAATATTACCAAATAGTTGAAATAATAAATAGAACCAAATTTTTTTAAACTCTTTTCTACAATCATGTCAATAATTTGCACCCTACGATACTAAAACAAGTAAAATTATATTTGCTCCCTGAAGAGACCTAAGTTGTCGTAATACACATCTACAGAAACTAAATTAACAATAACTTCGGTATTTTTTTTAGTTATTATTCACATTGAAAACTACTTTGTGTGTCTTGTCTGTTTTCTAGTTAGTTCATTTTATGTCTATGGGAGTCTAGGATAATGTTTTTTTCGCTGAACTTAATTACTCTTTATTTAGGGGCCAACTCCGACCTGCCGTCGGGTGTGGGGTTTCCTCACCGTTCATTGAAGATTTTATGGTGGCTTTGAGTTCTTATTACTCCCCTTTGGGTCGTTGTCTCTTTGACACATTCCCCGTTTCCCTTCTATTTCCTATCTTTAACATAAAAATCGGACAAAAGTTTCGAAATTAATAAAGTTAACAATTGTCGTGTGCATTTTGGTAGATTCTGATAAAAAAAAAATCGGATGAGTTTGTACATTTTGATATTTAATTCCCGTATCAAAAGATAATGAAATCTTCAAATGTTCTACGATTTGGTACTATTCATTAAACGGAAATACATTATCATTTCGTTTAATGGTGTATAACATTTTTGGCATAGAGATTTCATTTGGATGTCTGTTAATTAATTGATGTATAATACTATATTTGTTGTTCCAGGTGACTATTCAGTTCTGGAAGTATATTTTCATCTGAAGCGTCATCTTGGTTTCTTCGTTCTACAAACATATCTACCATGTACTTTAATCGTTTGCCTTTCGTGGGTCTCATTTTGGATAAACAGAGATGCAGCTCCTGCTAGAGTTTTGTTAGGTAAATCAAGTTACTAGGATAGTTGTAAATAAAAAAATGCAATGATTGTTTTCCTCTAGAGCGCATATTTACACTCATTTACATTGTTTGAACCATTTTTCACAAACATGCCTTTAAAACTTGAGTAAAATTATATGTTGCAGTGTTTAACAACCTGCATGCTTATAGCGTAATGCATTTGCATTCAAAGGTAAAGGCTAATAGGGCAAATAATCAGGTAACAACTGAAGGATTACCACAATGAATGCATTTGTGAACAATGAAGGCCTTATCAGTCACCAATTCAAGATACTCCCAGTGCTATGTTTTGAAAAGAAAAAAAAAACATATTTGTGTAATGTGCATCATCTCTTTCGGAAAACTCAGATCGTCTAGTTAAGACTTACAAACGGTGTCCATTATTACTGTAGGAAGAGCTTGATAAACGTCATGTAATTTGTTCGTTGTTAGCTGAAATTGAATTCAAATTTTACAAAATGATCAAAATGAGGAAACAAAGAAATCGTATTGCATTGAATAAGGGAAAAACAACCCAAAAAAACTAGAAAATTAAATGGTATAAAAATGGTCTGCCCAATCGTAAACAAATGGGAAATCTCAATTAGTAAAAAATCTGTCACAATTGCAACTTAAGCGTTTGACATAAATAAGAGAAAATTAATTAGTACCAAACACAATTTATGATACTAAAAAGAAAATGCTTCCGGAATAGGTTGATCCCGGTAGGGTACCTTATAGCGGGTAATTTTCGTTACTGATTATTCTTAGAGAGGTATTAAATGTAAGCAGTCATCAATTTTCCCAAATTAATGTTAGGTAAAGTACAAATATGCAGATGGATATACTGACTTCAATTTCGCGAGTTTTTATTATCTCGCTTCCAAACACCTCTCAATTATATCGAAAATTAAACCCTCGCCAAAGTTACCTGCTATGTTGTATCTTATGAAATGCAGAAAATTAACATTTGGTGATATGTTTAAGGAGTAACAACAATATTGTCAACGGCGGCTACAGGCATGATGGTGCGAGATGGGTTACCTAGAGTTCCATACGCCACTGCATTAGATGTTTATCTAAATGTGTGTATTGTATACAACTTGGCAGCCATGATTGAATATGCGGCAGTCAATTACTTCACTAAAATAATACCAAAAGAAGGGTCGACAAGTGACAATGAAGAGGAACAGGTATAATTTATTTTCATATTTTACAATAATGCAAATCAGAAGATATGCATTTTTCGGCAAAGTTTCTGCTCTTTTTAAACAACAACTGTACATTATATGAATGTCCGAGCGTTCATCGTTAATTTGACAGTCGGGGTCAAGAATGAAGTTTACTGTCGAAACCAATTTTTATGTTTTAGTCATGTTCAAAATGTTAATTTAACAATCACCCATCCAACAGTATTTCACAACCTTATTTTTATTTAGTACTTGGATAAACATTTCACTGTTAAATTGTTACTGGACACTACCGCAATGGCGCGCCATAAAACCAGTTTAACCCACCAGTTTCTTTGAAATGCCTGTATCAAGCCAGGACTATTGCGGTCGACAATTTTTCCGGTGGTTTCCACCTGATTTGTCTTTTGTCTCACGGCTATTGATAATTCTGTTCGGTAATTTTTTAATACCCCCATTAAGAAAAGAATGAAACTCTTTCTTCAAACCGAATCAAATTTTAAATTTTCTACTCGCGAAGCAAATTAAACGACAAAAATTATACCATTAAAAAAATTGCAATTAAAACCAATTTATATAAATTTTGTCAGTGTTATAAATACCATAGCAGTTTGGGTATGCGCTCAGTTCTTACGTTTTGAATATTAATGCATGCAAAAATTGATAAAGTGTATACAAAACAAACGTCAAAACTTCGTTGCGTTGAAAAAAGCAAATTTGTGTCCATAGTTACTCTAATAGTCTAATTTTTGTGTATACATTTTTCTGCTATGCTCTTAGGGGAAATTGTGCAGATTGCATTTTTTAAGAAAGCTGGTAAAAAATTGTTCACAAAAAACATTGTAACATGAGATAATAGAGAAAATCATATCATGTCAGCTAAAATTCATTGACTGCACCTACGGAATCCAGTGATATATAAAATTGAGATTTTGCAAATCTAACAAATGTTTACTATTAAATCACTAAGCCATGAATCTTTCACCAAAGTAGTGATAATGATTTCGATTTTGGAATGAATAAACCTCTAAAAATGCCCGTACTGTTTTTTCCTTAAATTTCATAATAAATTCCAGCCGAAAGGGACGCTCCAAACAATAGCCCAATAACATGAAAATGAGCAATCAATAGACATTAACATTTTTTTGTTAATCTAATAAATTTCGTTGTATGTAAATACCACTTTGTTCCTTCAGTATTCTACTGTTGTTGCTTTTAAATTGTTTATACTATGTACTATGTTTTTTGTGAATCTTAACATTTGCGTAATCGAAATGCACCATATTTAATTTCATATATTTTTGTTATTTGTAGGCTGAGAACCTAATGGCTGGGAAAAAACCAAATAAGTTATCTCAATCTACAGTCAAAGTAAAGACATATACTTGCTATGACTTATTTTTCCGATGTTTAGTAGGAAATTACAAGTTCCGGAATAAAAGTGTCTCCAGGGCGGACATTGAACAAGGAAACAGTGTTAGTCGGATCGATATCATATCACGCTACTTTTTTCCGGGGTCATTTATTTTCTTTCATGCATTTTACTGGGCATGGTATTGGGGCAGAGGAAATTTCAAAATGCCCATCATTTGAAAACATACGGAAACATGTGGAATATATTCAGATCATCCGACATTATATTTTCATCAAAGGAAGACTGATATATTTTTCATCTGAAAGAGTAGAATTACTGTATGTAGCTTCAATATCACAAATGGTACTAGTTAAAATGAATAAATAACAGAATACCGAAGTTACCGTTAATACTTTTAATAATAAAACGATTAAAACAAAGAGGACAAAAATACGAAATAACATAGCTACAAAAAACTAAAATTAGATCATATTAATTAGAACAATTTGTCCAAAGAGGAAAACTCCAATGTTGGATATTTTACATAGATTACATAGATTACATAAAAAAACAAAGAAAAAAAATGAAAAAGTGTAGAGGCTAATATCAATAAAAAATCCATGATCACAAACTCACTGCTCGTACAGTTAATATGGTTATGAAAGCAAGATTCATTATGACAGTTTTCTACATGGCAGGAAATACGAAGGACATGGGTGTGATAAATGTGTTTTCAATGCATTATTTTGAATTGCTTATGACTCCAAATGTACAGGAATATGCAAAAAAAAAATTCGAATCAATTTTCTTTAGATGAAAGGTGGCACTTTGAAATTGACATCCGTAGCCCTTAATAAATGTGCTGTAGAGAAATCCGTTTATCTGTATCCGGAACGAAGTTACCAGTATACTGTTGTTAGTGTCACAAAGAAATGTGACAGAAATATAATCAATCATTTGACCATTTTTCTGCTACATATTAATGTTGCTGTGCTGTGCAAGGACTAAGAAGTTTTTGTGACTTACAAAATATTAAAGAAAAAAAAACCGAATCATTAAGTTATTTTGGTAAGCGTGTAATTGGCAAAACTACCAAAGAAACCCATTTAAATAAATAAAAAGCTTACTGTATTTTTTTTAATAAAAGTATGAACTGGCACTAATCAAGACGAGAATAGTAGTATATTGGGTTTATTATCAGAAGCGGATCAAAATAATTGTTAATAACCGAAATTCCTGAAAGGCTGCACAAATGATTGGATCAAGTAAATAACAACAGAGGTTTCAAATTCAGATTATTTTGCAATTACTTTAAATTATTCAAGGTTTTTATTTAGGTTATGATGATGATTTGAACTATTTCAGCTATTTCAAATGTTTTGATTTTTAAAGCTATGATTCCATGCGTACCAAAAGGACACATATTTTTCAATGACTGCTTTTTTTGCAAACTTGCTTTGAAAATAAAAATGCATATGCAACAATTTTATAATAATATCAAATAGATCGTCAAAAAAATGCCGACCGGAAAATTCTAACTTCAGATAAAAACACATAACTAGTACTCGTGTAAACGTACGAGACAAAACAAGGGGTTGTTACGTTACCCCAAGGACTAACATAGACCTGAGTCTTCCTCTTCTTTGGAGCAAATATTGCAGGTTTATTGATTCTTTTTTCATTTTTACTCTTAAATTTATTTCTTTTATGTGTTTCTGTTGCATTTTTAAATAAGAATTCAAGGCTTTATGTTTTATAGAAGTTGACGCTGTGAAATCTCAAGGGTAATATCGCCATTAATGTCAGAAAAACACATACTGATACCTGTAATAACTATTTGTGTTAACTTTTTTACAGTTTAAAATACTGTGAATAGGAAATATCTCCATGCAATACTTCGATTAAAGGGTTCATCACATCTTCTACGTTTCACCGCTTGACGTCTTGAACGTGAAAAAAAACATCTGAAATTGGACTTGAAAAGTAACGCGTGTTTGACAGGAATTGGTATAGTAAGAATATGAGTGCTTTTGTGTAGGCTTTTAAACATTAAATTATCCAAAAATCGATTTTTTTTTGGGGGGGGGGGGATTTTACAATATCTAAATTCTGGACATATGTTTATCAAAAGGAGTATTTCTGCATAGCTCTGTCCTTTGCTGATTTTATTTCTGTTCTTTCATATCGTATCGATTTTGTATTCTCATTTGTATACATATTTCGGATTATAGTCATTCAAATAGTATGTTGGTCTGATCTGCACGGAAGAGACATAAGCTATCGAAATGGCGATATGCAGAAACAAAAGGAGTGGATGCATACAGGCCGTTTTCAGTTGCAATTGGTATTTTGATATGAAATGTTCTAATATTACTTCAATATATGTTCAATTTAATATCAAAACTCTCAAGTACAGGTCACGAAATCACGTCAGATTACGAGCAATCTTGTTGACAAAAAATAAATGGAGTACGAAAATAATAGAAATTGGCACTTTGCTAAAACAAGATAGGACATCATTTTGCTAATTAAAAATGCATGTGTATGATACAATGCTTTTCATTAATGTATTTCTTTTGTAATTGGAAATAGTACGGTATTAAAATTAAACATAGCAAATTCGGTTTGAGAAAATCCTGACTAAAACTTTATTTTTCGGGATAAATGGAGTACTTTCAAAGAATTTTCATATTTGGCGGGTATCAGTATAATTTTGTATTGATGAGAGCTTACTTCGTGAAACACGCGTACAACATAACGAAATTTACCGTTTTCTATGCAACTTTGGTATTTATTGAATTTTAAAAAAAATATGCATATAAAAATATATCTTTTTAGATTTGAAACTAAATTTTACTAAAATGATTTTGTGGACTCGAACGCTTGCTTTGTTTTTGATTAAATGTGATACTGTGAGCTTCATTTGGTGTGAAAACGTTGGAATAACAAACAAAATACCGAAGTCCTGTTAATTTATTTTCTGCATATGCGCATTTCGACAACTTATGTCTCATCAGTGCAGATCAACCAAAACATTTGGAAGTCCAACAACCGAAAAACATGTTAAAGCTGATAGAGAACAAATAACAAAAAGGATCTGAATAGAAAAGCCAAACTTCAGCTAATGAAGTGGTCTCATTATTAAATATACTATATAATTATGCAAACGTCGCCTTCCACATATTTCAACACTTCCCAGCACGGCTTGATCACGTTCCTTCAGCGTACTTAGCATCCTGTACATGTACTAGCTGACCTTAAAATTCATAGTTTTGCTCTGTTTTCAAAGACGAAGCCACACATTTCTGCTTTATTCGAGGGGGATATAAACTTAAAACAAATATGGAATCCCTTGTCTACCGCAAATGCATCATTATCAATAAAAAGGTTTTGGTTCTTTTTCAAAATCAATTAAAACATATTTTAAATTATGGGAGATGATATCGTTTTGTTTGTAAGAGACTTCTGTGCCTACTATGGACATGGATGAGAAAAACGTGTCTAACAATTGCAACTTAGAAATAAACACAGACAAGTAAAATCAAAGATACATGTATCCATTATATTTTTACTCCGGTAGGAGATCGTTACATCCAAATATTCAAGTAATTTCTATTTAACTGTCACCTGTATATGACAGTTAATCGCGTTTCTGTAAAATATCCGGAAGAGCAATATCTTTCTAAGTATTTCAAATCTGCAAAAAAGCAGTCACAAAATCAAAAAAAAATTGTATAGTTCATGAAGTGAAAAGAGGTCAGAACCAAACAGAAATCGCGGTCATGTTTTTTTTTCTTCTTTTTTTTTTTGTTGTTTTTTTTTTCTTTTTTCTTTTGGATTTTTTTTTGCTTTTGTTTTGTTTATTTATTTATCTATATTTTTTTTTTTATTTTTTTAAATTTTTTTTTGTTTTTTGTTTTTTGTTTTTGTTTCTTTGTTTTTTTGTTTTTTGTTTTTGTTTGTTTTTGTTTGTTTTGTTTGTTTGTTTGTTTGTTTGGGAAAGCATTTTATTGTCACTGAAAATAACCCAAAAACTTAACAAATTGACAAAAACAGGTTATCTGATAAAAAATCTTTTTTACTGGTGATTGAAGCAACATCTGCACTGATGAGACATAAGTTGTAGAAATGCACATCTGCAAAAAATAAATCAATAGTAACTTCAGTATTTTTTATCTATTCCTAGATTGTAAATGAAAATCACTCCTTGGGTTTGCGATTTTCTGTCAGATTTTATTCATATTGTGTAATTTTAATATTTTGCAAAGTAATCTCACGTTTCTCTTCAAAATTTGATTGAATATATCATAACCAAACTTATGATTTTTTTTACATTATTCTTAATATTATCCTTGATAATAAAAGGAAAAAAATCCGTTTCAAGTCATGAAAATTGAGAGTAGTGACTTCATTTCCGTACTTAAAGTTCAAGAAGACAAAGCAGGTTCAAAATCTCACGGAAATCGTCAACCAAAGGTCCTGACTTTGTGAGCGCATTTCAAAATAAATTTACGCTTTAACCGACTAAGGTTCGTTTTGAAACAAAATGTTTGAACACAAGCCTTTAATATTATTGGTCAAAATTAAATATCAAAATTGTTCTATCAGATTAAAAAATCATTTTCAAATTCTTAAAATACTAAACAGGATTATTGACCGGCAAATAGTACAACTGTTCATTGTTAAATCTTAATGGAAAACGCATTTTCCCTGGAGAGGTAAGTTGATTTATTGTTATAAACATATTACAAATATATTACAGATATTACAAATGTTATTACTCACGGTTTTTAACGTGACTGGTTCATGGTTCAAGTGCATCGAGACTTTTCATTTTAACCTTACCAAAACGACAGTGAAAATTAAGTCAATGTCAAATTATTTAATTAATTTGAGCAACCCAATGACATCGTATTTTTCAGTATTGGTAATGCAATTACATTTTCCAATTTTGGCTATTTAGAGTTTAAAGAATTTTATTTTATTTCTAGACCAATTTTGATAAAATTACTTTGTAAGTAATGTCAGCAACCAATATCTCATTTCATAACTAGGCAAAGACACATTGTCCTGAAACTGATTGCTCTATTTATATATGCAGACTTCGTACGTATTCGAAAGAACACACGATTTTTTCAGTTCTATTGTCAAGTCTACATATCGATCGGTAAAATAGGCGTGTATTCAGTGAAAAGCCATGAATTAAACCAAGTGCTTAAGCGAGGTAAGTAAAAATCGATTTTTTTAGACAAAATGATGGAGAGTTACACTATGTAATAGGAACATATGTTCATTTTTATTTAATTATTTAATTGATTACATATTAATCGCTGCAATTACACTCCTGAAATTTCCATACCAACAAACAATTACTTAAAACACCATATTTGTAATCATAGTCAGTCTTAAAGAAACATATGACACATACATTTTTTATTTCCGACAACTTATGTCTCATCAGTGCAGATAAAATCTAAACGTTTGGAAGACCATAAACTCAAAGATGTTTAAAAACTGATAGGGAACAAATAACCAAAGTGATCTAAAAGTAAAGCCAAAATCAGCTAAGGACAGAGCTTTGCAAGAGGGAGATACTCCTTAGTTGTTCAACTGAACAACGTTTTTATTGTTGTTTTTCATCAGTGACTTTTTCACTTGCAGTTTGATGGGTCCCAAACTAGGAAGAGATCATGCTTACGACCCCGAAGCACCTGATGATACCTAAGTTTCTGTAGGGGATCACGCTGCTAGTGCTTTAGGTATGTGGCGTTCTTGTTCTTTTTGCTTGTTGTTTTGTCTTCGTCATCCTGTCTCAATTCGTGTTTGAAGTGAATTGCCGTGATTAGGATTTCTGATTTTAGAATTCCCCTTTTTTTCGTTCTTGCTTCGGTATTCGTGTGCCGATGTATTTGAAGTCACAACGAGGCCATACCTCATAGTAAGTTCAAGACTGCCCCTCTCACCGGTTGAAGTAAGCATGCCACATTCAATGGAGTTAGTTGAAGTGCAAAGCGGTTACCAAGCATCGATTCGAGCTTATATTAGTCATTTGCATTCTCAATATGAAAAAATATGTTTCTACATATTACTGTAAAGTAAGTCGTTGAACAGATAAAATCATTTTAAAAAAGGTAACAAAAACTGTACAGCATGTACAGCTACAGTTTCTGATGTTCTTGAAATCACCGATGTCTCATTTATGGTACAAAATTAATACAAAATCTATTCTTCATGTCATCGACAATCAACGATAACAAATTGTGAAAATTATTTGTAAGTATCTATGTTAAATATATTTTGCTGAGGTCTGAAATCGGTCCTCTGCACATATGACATCTTTGTTTCCTTTCAAAAAGTGTTTTTCCACAATCATAGCAGCATGTATGACAACATGGGTACAAAAGTGCATCTCTTTCCTTATCAATACAAATTGCACATAAGGTTGGCCTGAAAAATACAATTCAAAAGGTATCTAAGCTGCCTATAAAGATTTTCAAAGTAACATTAAGGCAAATTCGATACTAATGCTTGGTAGCTTTAACTCAAAGAACACCAAATTCAAAGATATATTAAAGCTGAAAAATAACATAAAACGACTTAAATAATTGCTTAATGCAAAGCAAATAACTTATACAAGGATAGATGTTAGAACAGAACATGGATAATGAGTAATACGCTATCAACATTTCTAGTTTAGCGCTGTAGAAATCATTAATGAACAGAGGATAGCAGGAAACACCTACAATGGCCCAAAATAACAGTCGAATTTCAATATCTACCAGGGACCTGCATAAGAAAAACAACACAGAGACAAAAGACAAGAGCAGATAATGATAGGAACTCGAGATAGCCAGAATTGATACCGGATGTAGTACGAGCTAGCGATAGGGTTAAACCGGTTTATTTTTACCCAGACCCCCAACCACCCCCCTTTTCTATCCCGTTTCCCTGGAGTATAATAAACATACATTCAAATAAAACCTTATACAGGTAGACTACTAACTCCATTAGTAAGACTCTTGCGGACGTCATAATAATGCACCCAGGAGGCAGAATTTGTCGCAATAACAATTATAAGAGACGCAGGTATCTTATTGCCAGAAAAAAGTAAGAGAATATAGAATTTTAAATAGATTAACAAGATCATAAATTAAGGACATTGATGAACTAAAAAAGAGAAAAAGATATAAACACAGCGTAAAGACTGGACAGTTGCCATAAGGACTTTCATATATAAAACTTAGATTTGACGACACTAAACGCATATTTTAAAAAGTACACTGTCTCATATATACATATATTTTTAATGAGATGTGGGTTGTAAATTAACTGTAAATTCCTTCTTTTAATAAATTACGAAAACTAGTCGAATGAATACTCAAAATAAAAGACAATATAATGCATGCTACGTTAATCAGCTTAATAGTAAACTAGAATTTTCTTTTATAGGATTAAAAAAACTGCCACCACAGGCTGCTTTGGTGTTATTATCTGTACAATCTGGAATAAAAACAGGATGTACACATGTTCAAGTTATATTCAAACACTTTGGATAGTTTCAGACATACTGATGAAAATCTGTGAAAGGAGGTGATTACATAAAATGGGTATCGTTGCCCCACAATAAGATTATCCGAACATAATAGCAACTTATAAACAACCACAGTGCACTCATTTGTTCAATAATTTGAAAATTCGGCATTATATAATCATTCAGATGTGGGCACAATAAACGGGAGGTCAAAATAAAAACCCGAAACTTTCAAAAAAAAAAATAAATAAAATACCGTAATGTCAAAGTATGATAGTGCATCCATGTTAGAAACTCCCTCAACAACAACTAGACTATAATTTAAATGGATATAGGGCACCTATATATATAATATTGTTTGACTTGCGACTCTTTACCAAAAAAGTATTATTTACAGGATTTAATTATCATGCATCACATATGAAATTCAAGCTGGTTCTAAAAAGCATTGATAGAGGTTTTCTTATTTTGTTAGGAAAACAACTGCGGAAATATACCCACCGGAAGTATGAACAAAATATCAGATCGGTAGGTAATATCCTGATACTGGATATCCCGCAACTAGTGGTTCTCGTGAAATAAAAACTCGTGATTACGATATCCTGTTATACGCGATGATATCCAGATCACCGCTATGAAATGCAAATACCAATCATTGTCATCAAATTACCCATTTAAATATTATTATTTAAAAAAAATCGGAGAATGTAGTTCGATGGCTGTTCAGACTATGAGGTTTTTCATATGAGAATTACATTAAAGGGTTTCGATTTTTTTGCTTAATAATTATTATTAAGAGTTTCAATTACTGAATTATCGACACACGATTTGAAAGTTGTCTTCTTAATCAGAATCAGGAATATGCTTACCTGTAATAGTAAATGTCGTTTTGTAATACTTAAATATTTGTCTTGAAATAACATTTGACACTAATAAAGAAAATATTTTATATGATGTTTTATATTTTTTAATTGCTCTGAGTAATGATATCGAGTTATGAGTTTTGTAGTCCGTTATGATTTTGATTATTAGATTCAAGAACAAGCTATGTCTACATACAGCAACGTTTAATGCACGACATACCTTTTACATTACATAGATACAAGACATAGAAACACTGAGTGAAAATTGAGTGCGGTATTGCTAAGACGTTACAAACAAAAAAGTGCCCGCATAAATAATGCACTGTCTAATATTTCTAACAAACTCCGGGCCGCGGAAATAAAAGGTTAACATAGAAAATTAATGAAAAAAATAATAAATATCAATTTATCATTAAAATCGATAATATAAAACTCTCAACGATAAGAAATAAAAGTCCATAAGTAATTTACACACATATTACAGTCCTGCTTTGAAATTACCAATGGTAAATTAGATACTAAAATTGATTATAAAACGGACGATTTTTCTTTTCCCATAGTTAATTATTCATTCCTTGATGGCGATGTTCTATTAGCGCCATCATAAATTGTTTATTTATCTCAACTTGTTCGATTTGCTCTAGTATGTGATGACGTTTTGCCATTTTAATGAACGGAATCTTTTCATTACTGAAAAACTATTACATCAGTGTTTTCGTTATCGTAAACTAGTTAAAACCCTTTACTAACTTTTATCATTGAAATAAAGATACAATGCAACCTGTGAATATCTAATCAATGCTTGTATTTGACATCCTTTATTTTACGGTAATGTTTTGCATCAGAGAAAAATAAATGCTTAAACTCGCCTAACAAACTTAAAAAACCTTTAAATCGTCTAATTCATAAGAGTTATAATTACGGTATTGTCATCAAGTAATTACGTATGGCCTTATTGATATTATTATTGATTTTTGATAAGTTCTTTGCATCTTAACTCAACTCATTCTAAATTTCTAAAATCAGTATTGCATGGGCACGGGTTATGTCTTCTGGTATTTATACTAAATTCCTCATGGGAAGGGATCTTGATGGAAACTTTTGGTATATAATTTTATTTGTCAGTTGGTAATGGGTCTGGAGCTGGCATATCAGTTGACTTGATGTCTTTTGTGATTTCATATTTATGTCCGCATGTTTAGTTCTTTCAGTTTCATTTTTTCACAATTAACTCAATCCTGTTGCTAACTGAATTTTAATGCTGTTACTATTGTTGTTTTATCTATCACATTGGCTAGGGGGAAGGTTTGGGCCCAATAGTTTCACTCCACCTCAACATGTTTGGGCCTGTCCTAATTATAAGTAAGGTTTATTTAGCCTTTGTGTGTCTTGTCTGTTTTCGACTTAATGTCTAGTTTATTTAAAGTCTACAGGAGTCTAGGATGGCGTTTATTTCGCTGAACTTCATTACTCTTTATATAGGGGGCCGACTCCGACCTACTGTTGGTGTGGGGTTTCCTCACCGTTCACTGAAGATCTAATGGTGGCTTTGGGTTGTTATTACTCCCCTTTGGGTCGTTTCCTCTTTACACATTCTCCGTTTCCCTTCTTTTTTTCTACTTATCACATCAAAATGTCGTTGTTTGATGTTTCGTTGGAATATAAGTACCATCCTTTAAAATGTTCAGTTCCAATGGATGAACTTTGACTAAGGATCGAATTGTTACTCCAAATACAGTCCGCACATTTGTACATATCACCATGCCGTCTACGCCGCACACAATGTTTTTAAACGAATCCTGTTTTCCATGATATTTTTGATGAATCTATACATAATTACCAAATTGAATTGTTTTACGGTTATCACCATATGCTCTTTGATATTCACGTAAAGAAGTCAAAATAATCATTTTTCCATCGCGTTCGAAAGTGTTTAAGAATTTCTTTCTGTTTCCTTGCACGTTTTAGGACTAGTGTCTTTGTTAAAGGTCCTCTTTGCACTACATCTTAAGAGTATGGTAAATTTTTTGAACTGCGTCCATACAGGAGGTGTGATTGACTAAGCGGTTCCGCATCTGTAACTTCAGTAGAGACATAAGTCAGGGGACAGTCGTTTAGGATTCACTCGATTTCCGTTACAAATGTTTGAATAATGTCAATATATATAAAAAACTTTTTAAGTGATTTCTTTGATGCGTTTTTGGTACGTCCTGTTCTGTTCGGTATGAACTTCCGGCCGATTCGATTAGCTTATGGTTTCTCATGCAGAGAATCAGATTGTAAAAGTTAAGTTATTTCTTTAGATGTACTTTTAAAGGTAAAGCATTGTTCGATAACATAAGTCTAGACAGACCTCCCACTTGAAAACCTACAAAACGCTAGTATAAACGACTCCTTTGTTTAACTCGAACTATTTCCAAATGCACGTCTCTGATGGAGGCATAGATGAAAAGGCATATATAAATTTAATGTTTCTGTATTTTTGCTCCACGTGTAAAGCTCCTGTTAAGTCCATACCGGTTACACTGAATGGTGGTTCGTCTGTTAGTCGGTCCTTAGGAAGAGGTGTTAGGTCGAGTGCGGTATACGGTCGGCTAAAAAGTTTTCTGCACGCTTAAAATAATATGACTTTGGCTATCACTCTGTGTCGAATTCGTATTATTCAAAATGTCTGTTCCATTTACTCCAGAATGTTACTGATTGATGTTAGCATCATTAATCACCAAGTTTGTCAACGAAAGAAGTAAAACTGGATACTTTGCGAAGTAACTTATTTAAGCATTATCTATTCTACCAGCGTATCGTAATAGTCCCCTTTCATCAATGTAAATACGTAACGAATTATCGGCATATCAGTAGCAGTCGACACTTTCTCTTTAATTGTTCTCATTTCCTTTTCAGAAACACTGTATTGCACATTTTTTTTTATAATTACGAACGCAGTTTGTTGAATTTCTTCTGAAGGGAGTTTTCCAATCTAAGGTTTGAATTTTTCTTTGTACAGATTTCTATGAATCGTTTCAAATAAAACAGTAGTTTCCAGTAGCTGCTTAATCGTTGAATATCGATAACTTCATTAAAAGTATGAATTTCGTCTTATGTTTGGCCCTTATTTTTCGTATTATCTACAAGTTTTCTGACAGGGTTGTTAAGACAGTCAGATTTCTCTCCCAATTCGGCCACATTTCTTCACTTTTTGGTAGCGAGCTCGGACCATTTAACCATACTAAATGTCCTATAAAATGCGTCGATTTTACTCAAGGGTTGAGATAATCAACAGGAATAATATCGGTCGGACGCACTCTCCATACATGTCAGTTAGTGAGCTCTATTTTCTCGGTCGCTCTGTTTTCAACAAATTGTTTCAGTGGTTTTATAGATTGGATAAAGGTAAAGACGATTTGACTATCGCTCTCAAATGTTATCTTTTTTTCTCACCTACTTTCGTAGTACCAAGAATGCCAGATACGTGATTAGCTAGTTTTGCTCCAACTAATGCCCTTATTAGTTCCAATCTCGGTAGCGTAGCAGGACTTTCCGGGGCTTCTCGACTTCCAGCCATTACTGGTGTTGAAGTTGTTCCTTATATTAAATAAATACATGCTCTGTAAGCTTGTAAACTTGAGTCAGTTAAATTGTTTAAGGTTCTCTGCTGACTCACCGTTTTCATTCAGTAATCTTGGTAATTACAATAAAAGTTATTTTTTAAGTTCTTCAGTTACCGTGCTCAATTGCTCTGAAATATCATGCGACAAGCACACATTCCAATCGAAATTTCGCTTCCATAATAACTGCATTTAAATTTTACTTTCACATGCAATATCTCTTAGTTTAGTAGAATTTGTATTCCACGATTTCAGATTAAACACCTTGAACATTTATAAAAGTTAAGCACCTCAGTTTCAGTTGTAAAGCTACTTAATACATTGTAAACATATAAAGCTTTTTGTTTACTATTGGATTACATTCAAAATGTCTTAGCAATGTGGCATTTAAAATCAATGGGGAGCATATGGCTCCAAACAAGAATGATTTAAATATGTTGTGAAAGGACTATGGACATCTGATGGGTTGCTTAGCCAATAAAAGCGTGTAACATCTCTATCCTGGGGTGAAGTCCAAGCTTTCTCGATGTCAGTAGGTATTGCATATCTTTGTGTGCGAAATCGTGTTAGCATTTCTGTAAAGTATTTGGTAATTGGTGGGTAACAATGTAGACAATCGTTTAGACTAGGGCTTCTAGAGTTCTCTTTACAGCTGCAGTTATACACTATTCTTATAGGTGCTGAAGCAGAGTCATTCTTGATAGGACTTTGCGGAATATAGTGTATGCTTTCCAGTGTAATTTCCTGGTTTTGTTCCACGTTTTCAATAAGCCACATCCCAGCTGTTCTCTTATCATTTTGCCGTTAACTTGCAATAACTCAGGCTAGTTACTTAAGTCTTGATAGGAATGGCTCGGTCCGTTTACGAACAATCGTCTCATTTGTCGGAAGTACTGTAACAGTCTCATTTATCCATGCAAGTTTAGCGTTGTATCTGCCCTCATGAAAGGATATAGAATCAGTTGCAAATCATGAGATAATGTTTTTCCGTTAATAATTTGTCGTTGTCATGGATACCAAGAAATTCATTCTCCCAAAACTTCTCAATATAATGTTTTTCATGGTATATTAAACATATGAGATTTTCCTTGCAGTGTCCTTGTTTTCAGCGATCCTGGTTGAAAATAATAAAATTCATAGCAGTTAGACTGTCTCCTCTAACAATCTCATTTTTTCCAAAATCCCAGTAGTGATCATCATCAATGAGTAGTGATATTGTGGGGCTATCTCCAATCGATATGGAGTGTGCTTTCTTTAGACCTCGCAGGAAAGATATTTTCTGTGATATGATATGGCAATTATTTTGAATAGGGGTTGCAATGATGGGTACAATCAACACTAATAATGGAATATTTTCACCTGAAATTTCTCTCGACAATAAACGGTAGCTCTACTCATGTGTCGCACTGTCTTGTCCAAATTTTTCAAAGGCAGAAATATTAAGAATTTCCAGACTTTACAGATTGATGCAAAACGTGTGAAATAATAAGTGAGCTATAGTTTTCTTGAATTTGTTTTTGTTGTTGTTCCGTACTGGAAAATTATAGTAAAGAAATAACTAAGTTCGATCGTATTCATCGCTTGAAAAATATTTTTGATGAGGTGATTTTACTTTCAAATTATCGCTTTGCCACATCACACACAACGCATCACATATCTCACAGCAGGATATAATTACTCGTAGCTATTTGAAAATTATATTTCATATAAAATATTACCTTTACTGGTATCAAAAGAATATTTCAAGACACTTATTTTTTATAATAAAATCTGAAATATATCGATATGTGTATGAAACATCGTTACTTTTAAGGAAATTCAAATTCTATACCGTCTATCGAACATTTGACAAATTATAGCCACAAAAAAGTAGTTTAGCAAAAATAACGACAACATTTAATACAATTCTCGTATATGTATCCTACTAATTAATAGTCATCGAATTACAAACCCCCTTTTCCAAAATTATTACTACTTTACTGGTAATATGATTACAAAATTTGTCACTTTTATTTCCAAGCATTGGCTTCGAAATCAACACTCACAACAGGATATTGTCATCACGATTTTTTTTTTCATAATATGACAAAATATTATTTCTTTTGTAATGAACTTTATTGGTAGAAGCAAATATTTAGCAAACGAGCAGATAAATTATTTACAACTTCACAAATATAGCATCAACACTATAAAATTAAATATATATTATTATATAAGAGCTGGAGATTGATTTGAGGTATTCAGATTTCGAACAAAAAAAAAACAAAAAGAAAAAACAAAGAGATGAATTATTAAAAAAAAACGTTTAAATAATCTAATATGCTGACATTTGCTCTAAGGTTAGTATTACCCATTGGATATCTATAGGGGTTGCGTTGACAAAATATTATGAGTTTTGAGATCTGTGCCTGTGTGTTTACAGCCGGAACATCTAATGGCCTCCTGTACCAGAAAGAGTGAAAGATATGGAGATATATGTATATTACAACAGCATACATGTATTTATGATGCCTGATTCTTTCCACTGCATAAAGTGTCTTAAATCATCAAAATAAATTGATGTATACTTTTTCTAATGGCAAAAGTTGAAGGCCGATTTTGAAATTTCTTAGTGTAATTTTCTACAGTTAAACTAGACCTCTACATGCCCTATAGGTTTTTTGCAGCTATTTTGGACTTCTTTATTTTGTTTTGTTTGACAAAGATACAATAAAAAAAACCCTCCAAAAAACTTCTGATTGACAATATGGCAACTTGCATTATTGAATAAGAGACTGATCACAACTGTTTGTTATGATATATCAATGTTACAGGAAAACGAGTAATTCGGTTTATTTGATATGCAGACGCTTTCAATGAAATTACAAAATTAAAACTGTAGATGAAATTTCAAAAAAAAAATATTATCATAGTTTAATATAGTAATACTTCTCTTCAAATATGTCTGCTCTTTCTATCGTTAGGATTTAAGATAAATGCAACCATATTGGCAGTTAAAAGTACTTTACCTTGGTTTTAACTAGCTTGTGTTAAATACACTGATCAATCCAGAATACATATAGTTTCAAAGTTATATCAATTTTCATTCAGGTCTAATCAATATGCCTACTTTTTTATTCATCACATGAATATAAATAGAAATAATTGAAGGTAGGCATCTTATATAAACTAACACTATTACACCCAATAGGCCAAGCGACGCAGCTGCTATTTGTACCTTTACACACCGACACATATTGGAGATATCAATGTTGTTTCTTGTTATCGTCAGGAGTAAATCTATGATCAAACTTCACAAATATATGAAATCCGTTTCTAGCAACGCATCACCAGAAAACATAATTTTTAACTCAAACATCTGCAATTTCCAAACCACAAATACAACGTGGTTTACTCTTAACTGGCAACTTTAAAGTCTCAACTTTAACGCTAAGAAAAAAAACCCCTAAACATTGACATTATGTTCATTTTATAAGCAATTTTATTTGACAAAAGTAAGAAACAACATTAAATTATTTTTGATATTATTATTATTATTGCTCGTTTACAAGGGTGAAACTTAAACTTCCATTAGGGTCGCATGTTAAATAATATAATAGTTGATATGATTTCTTTTTCTACGATCTAAATATATCAGCAATGATATTTGACTTAAAACTTACTCTTCTCTAATCCTCTGTTTCTCCTCTTCCAAGCTGTAAATATATGTTTACTTTATCAGGTGTACATTTTGTGGGCTGATTTAATGTTAATAATTAACAAACTAACTGATAATTTAGATCTGCATATGTGTATTTCGAGAATTTATGTCTCTTCAGT
Organism: Modiolus philippinarum; assembly: GCA_002080025.1. NCBI lineage: Eukaryota > Metazoa > Mollusca > Bivalvia > Mytilida > Modiolidae > Modiolus > Modiolus philippinarum. Next base: position 51,486 of record MJUU01050203.1, read on the forward strand.
GCAGATAAAATCAAAACCTTCGGAAGTCCTTCAACCGAAATACTAGTTAAGCTGATAGAGAAGAAGTAACCAATGGGATCTAAATAGAAAAGCCAATTTTCAGTTAAGGTTTGGTGAGTACCCTAGGATACTATCAGTCTACAAGCAGAGGCATCGATCCAGTGGTAATTAATAATAAAATACCAAAGTTACTGTTAATTTTGTTTCTGTATATGCATAATTATAATATTTGCCGACAGAAAGAAAAATCTTAAATTCTCAAGCTTGGTATTTACACGAGAAGGTGTTAAGTTGCCTGAATTAACACTTTAACTTTATATTGCAAACTCAACTGTAGAAACTTAAAAAAACATGCAAATTCCTAGCGGAAATTTGTCAATTAAAAAAAAAACATAAGAATTCAAAAAGATTAGTAAAGAAATTGTACAGAAGTAATGAAGATACATGTGAATTTTCTAAATAGAGCATAAACATGTAGTATCTTAATACAAAAATAATTGAGTTGCATAATAAGGTGAATTTTGTTATGGTGTACAAGTGTTACAAGGAATAAGTTTTCATCAGCAGCATTAGAAGCAAATTATATTGAAACCCATTATCTAGAAGTAATAAAAAAGTAGTACTCATTACGTAAAATAGCGAAACAGGAGGCCAAACTTGAGTACAAAGGACATCCACCAAGTGTCATACACGGAATGAAGTCTCAGTATGTTTAAGGGGTTAGAAGTTTATAAAAAAAAAACTGCAAAGATTTATAAAACGCGAGGTAAATTTTTCTAAACACATAATGTTATTTTCAAGCAATTTCAGCTGCAATTTTCAGCTTATTCAAAATTGATAGTTTATTTATGCAGAAATAGAGCTGTTCAAATCTTATTTTCATGGCAAAAAACTTACAATAAAAGAAAATATATTAAAAAATGGGATGAATCAAAAAATATTTTTGTGATAAGTAATATACCAGCAACCTCAGGTCAAATTTTCCCGATACGTGCATTACAGAAATGCTTCGTTATCAGTAATTAGATGTATTCTAAAATATTCTTAAATACATTATATGCATTAATTTTATTGCAAAAGGCCTTAATATTATGCACTTTGTTTTCCTAGTTATTTAATTTGTTTACAATAAACCATAGTCAAAGTGATTTACATTTAAAAAAAAAACAATTCTTTTTGCAAGTTGGCTCATATATAATTTATAAAGGATGTCCAATTTTTTTTATTCACGTTGTAGCTTTTCTTTTTTAATCAACATGATCGATATAAAAATAATTCTAAGCGAACATTGTACTTGTCATGACTTCAGTCGGCTCGTACCTCATATGAATTCGTCTGTTTTACGTCAGCTTTCACTATAGAATGGCTCTTTTGAAATAAGAACCCAGTCGGGTATATGGTTAACCAATAACCAACGCCAGAGATGGAAAATGGAAAGAATGCCATGACCTGAGTTTTTTAGCATTTCCACAGATTTTATTTTTAATTTAGCCACTTGGGGCTAAATAGTCCAGTAAGGGCTCAGAAAATGTTTGTCTAAAGCGGCACCCTCATTAAAAATATCAAGTGTAGACACATATCAAGTATCGTGACAATGCCGAGATTTGTCAATTTGTGTACATTTGTTGATGTCGACTTAATATTGCATCCCGGTCTAGTCCGTTTAGAGTGTCGAACATTTATAAGCTTCCATGTTTGCTCAAAATTGCATGCAAATTAAGTTTTATAATCGGAAGTATTCTTGTCGGTTTTTTATGCATTAAACAGTATCTGATCTCGTTTTCTAGACATATGAATACGATAAAATGCGTTATGAGAACTTCCAAAAAAAATTAATGTAATAAATATGAAACAGAAAGGAAATGGGGTGAATGTAAAGTAGATAACATCCCATATCCAGGTTAAAACGACCCTAAGCAAAGCATCTAGGGGTCATCGTACGGTCTTCAACACAGTCGGGAACCTCACACCATATAGCAAGCCCTAAATGGCCCCAAAAAGGAAAAAAGGGGATAAATCAATGGAAACAAACCACCTCCAATAATCCAAATATCAAGAAACTTAAATTTTATAAGAAGACACAGACAAGCCAATCACCAACACATTCCTGACTTGGAACAGGTGCAAAATTGCGGTGGGGTTAAACTCGTTTTCTTGGATCCAAACCTTCCCCCTATGTGTGGTGAATGGCTAAAAATAAATACACAAAAAGTCTCACAGTAAAAATCAAAGTAGAAAAAAGTCCAACTTATCAAGACGAGTATCCTTGCAATGAAGTACATAAAACATGAAGACAATACACACAGGTACTGTCCGGACAAATGCTCGCAGTTACTGACAGCTAGCTAAGGACGGACATAATTTCCGTTGATTATGATATCAAAGCTCACATTGCTTTAAAATATTATTAATAAATCTGTGTGTACAAAATGAGCAATGAAGGGATATGGAGTAAAAGCAAATGAGACTAAATCTTCACAAATACGTGGGAAAACAGCAATGGAACAACGCTTTTATTGTTGTTCTTCATCTTGAAGTGACCCTGATGCCTTCAACAATAAGCTATGCTCATATCCATAGTAAGTTCAAGAAGGCCCCTAGCACCGGTTTAAGCGGAATTCATTGCTGGATGTCGAAAAATGCTACATCCATGTTTATCATATTATGGATGCCGGATCGTCAACAAACATAAAATCATCTGGCAAAGTATTTTTACAATTGATTTCATCCATTGCCCGACAAAAAGACCAAAAAGGCACGTTTTACGATTATTTGTAGAAGCAAGTAAACATGTCTTAAACATCTGATGTTGGTGCAATGCTATCTGTTAGTCTAATTTCAATTTGAATGCGAAAAATTATTCTTATTTCACACCATAAAAGGGAACATAAAAACTTGAATTGTTGTTTCCTTTGATTTATTCTCTTTTTTTAACCTTTTCTGGGCCTTTTAGTGCTTGTTATATGGTGTGAGATTCCTCACTGTGTTTAAGACCGCACGATGACCTCTAGATGCTTTGTTTTTGGTCGGTTTAACCTGGAGATGGGATGTTGTCTCCTTGAAATTTACCCCATTTCCTTTCTTTTTCATATTAGTTTGTAACTTTTGGTTCATAACCTTAAATAAGCATTTCTTAATCAATTATTCATAAGTGAGGTTAAGTTCCATGATGCTGATAGTTAATGATATGTCATTTGTTTTATATGTACATTATACCATTTGCTAATTAAACAAAATTGGATATATTTATTATTTACGATTGGCGCGGGAACGGTTGAAAGTCGGCATGTACACGTATTTCAAGGAGTAGTCTCTCATCAGCAGCATTAAAATCAAATAATATGGAAAGCAATTACCTAAAAGTAGTAAAAAAAGAAGTACTCATTTCCAAAAAAAAAAAAAAAATAATGAAATAGGAAGCAAAATCCAGAACAAAAGACATCTCGTCTTTCGACTTTGAATTCCGATTTGGCAGTTCGTTTGATGACTTCTTGTTTTTTGCATCGAAACATAATCAGGACACGGAGTAATAGTCATTATGAAAGTATTTTCCATCAGGGGAAAGACATATAATATCTATTTATCATCTGATTTTTATCATTTTTGTTTTTTTTTCCCTTAGGCTTCTGTATGAAAAACCTTTTGACGTTAAACAAAACGCCACGATTTAATTACAAGTAAGGAAATCCCCCCCTGAATTGGCTAAATGAAGAAAAAAATCTATTTTAAGTAAAGTATTTTTACAACAAATACTGTTGAGAGCAGAAAAACTCAGTATGGGTAAGAGGTCACCTTTGGGAAGGAGTAAAACTGACCTTTAAAGAAAAGTGGCCTTTTAAATAAGGTTTGATTTACATGAAATATACTACAAAGGGAACAATAAAAGGTGACCTTTAAAACAAAGTGGTTGCTTATTCAAGGTGACCGCTCAGGCAATTTTGACTGTATATGTCTAAGCTAAGGGGCAAACAGAGCACCAGAAGTGAGAAATGATTAACGGATACACCTTTCCTCTGCGGAACTTGTATGCTAATGTAACATTGACAATCAAAGTTAAAAGATCGCAAACTTCCATGATTTGAATAAACAATCATTTGAATTTGGATACTGCATATAGCTATTTCAACAACTTAGGTCTCATCGGTGCAGTTCATATAAAAACATTTGGAAAATAGTGTTAGAAATTTAACGTCTTAACACTTCAAGTGATCAGGCGGAAATGAAAATCGTTCACCTATACAATCAATCCAGGTAAACTCAGTTTGTCGCACCTTGTACAAGACAGGTTAGGCCGATTAAATAAATGACCTCAGCTTTAAGTAATAAAAATAAATTTTCAGATGTAAGGTCGCGGTAGCCCCGTGGTAAGATATCATTTCCTTGACTTGACTTGAAATGAAATAAGATAAAATACGACGCGTGTAGTTTTCATCAATGAACAAAATTGCAGTAATTTTGAACTGTTATTATTTAGACGTGACAGTCAACGAATCAATGAAATATCGATGTTTATCAATCCGACAAAAAAGCTAAAATTTGATGTCATGTTTTTTTTTTCAGTCCGAGAATCCTCAAAACTTGGCCAGGTGTAGATTCTTTAAAATAAAAGAATGTTTGCTTCCCAGTAGCTGCCACCCTAGACACTGTGTAAATGCAATCCCACACGGACTTTCTATCCGTAAACGTCGAATCTGTTCAGAAGAAGAGACATTTAAACATAGGAGCAGAAAATTAACCCAACATCTTGTTAACAGGGGTTATTAGGAAAAGCAAGTCAGAAAAACTTTTCAAAAGGTCTCCTGTTACAATATCGGGAGAATTAACGTACCCCCTGATAGCTACCTTCCACCCACAGCTACCCCATTTGTCTGCTATGACCTGTAAATTTATGCCAATGCTTCATGGGTGTCAGCAAAAATGAAGAAAATTGTAATCTGAAGAATATTCTCGTCAGAGCCAAACTACCATCACAAGAAAATGGACAATTTAAAACATGTTCCAAAAAACGTTGTCATCTGTACAAATTTAGTTCTTCTACTAAAATCTTCAAGAGCACAGCAACCGGTGAAGCATACAAAGTATTTACCATTTTTAAAACGCTAACATATAATGTAGTAAGTATACAATATAAAGTTACAAGTGCATAAATACCTACAATGTAAGTAACTGGTCAAAGATCCTAGTTGACATGTTAACAAAAAACTCGGAACCGTAATACATTTTTATTAAGTATAGGCAAAAAATTATTCATGTCAATAAATAGCAAAATACAGAAGTACTGGCTACTGTGTTGGTGAATACACTCGGGGACTAACAGTGCACCAGCAGAGGCATCGAGCCATTGGTAATAAATAACAAAATACCGAAATTGCTGTTGATTTGGATTCTGCATATGTGCATTTAGACAACTTATGTCTCTTCGGTGCAGATAAAATCACCTTATTCGCAAACCCTTATTCCGAAATTTCTGAAAAGGCTTATAGAGAATAAATTTCCAATAAGATCAAAATCGAGAAGCCAAAAACAGCTAAGGACAGAGTAATGCAAGAGGAAGATACTCATTAGATTTGAACAAAACTTTGTAAAATTTAGATATTACAAGTTTCCTGAAAAAATCGTTATTTTTGCCAGCACCGAAGTACTAGCTACTGGGTTGATGAATACCCTCGGGGACTAACAGTCCACCAACAGAGGTATCGACCCAGTGGTAATAAATAACAAAATACCGATGTTGCTGTTAATTTGGATTCTGCATATGCGCATTTCGACAAGTTATGTCTCTTCAGTGCAGATAAAAACAGAATATTTGGAAATCCATATTCCGAAAATCCGAATCCATATCCGTCCAGGGATACGTTTATTTAATTGGACAAAAACTTTCCAATTATATCCAGAACAGATAAATCGATTGACGCGTTTTGGAGAGACGTTTTATATATAAATTAAGAGATGACCATACTGTATTTTGGGATCTGAAGGGGTAAATTGTGGATTTTAGGGTCGGAAACAGAGTTTTTCGGCGACACGTAACCGGAACCGGAAAACGGACGTTTCCGACAGTAAAATCTTACATATACCCCTAAAGATCTTAAAATACAGTTTTGCTATCTCTATTCTAGGGCAAAGTGGAAAGAGAACGTCTTTTTTCGATTTTTAGATAACAGGACGATTGGTATGCGTCTGCGCAATTACGTTGCTTTTGCTTCCGACGGTTAATTGGGGATTTCCCCCTTGAAAACTTTTTGAAGCCATCCAATCAAATTTAGCGTTACAACAAAATAAGTGCATTAGAATTTAGAATCGTTTCCTCAAGTATAATTAAAATGCACATAAAATTAATCATTCAGAAGAGACCTCCAAAGGTCACGGTCTCAGCCAAATATTGGCCTTTTCAAGTAATATCTCCAATTCGGTAAAATATAGGTCATCAAAAGCACAGAGAAAACATTTATTTCATTAAGGTCTATATGTTGTACGTTGATTGAACATATGACCCAAAAACCATTATTTTGAAGTCTGATTTTAGGTTTTTCCTTACTTATCAAAAAAAAAAAAAATATGCTTCAACAAAACATCAAAAGGAAAAAGGTTACGAACAAAATTATCCACAAATGGAGGTCAAGGTAAAGCGTAAAGGGTCCTATAAACATGAAAATTAGGATCAAAGTCAAATTTCAAATGGCGTTAGGCCATGCACTTTTCAAGAGCAACCTATATTCAAAATACCAACAACATACAAATTACAGTTATTGAGAAATTGTTTGAATCAGTAAAATTGCTCTTCTTTCAGCAGACCATGAAATTCAGGTCAGGGTCAAGTCATATGCAAATAATTGTGTACTACTCTGTTTTCAAAATTTCCTCCGTTGTCATGGAAATGGTGAAAAGGCGAGTAACCGCGTTTAATATGTTTGGATAATTTGTTGTGTCTAACGTGTATGGATTAGTTGATAGTCTTATTTTTGAAACCTGTGGGTGTTGCTGCAAAAACAGAAGGAAACAGGAAATTCACAAAGCACTGATTTGGGGCTTTGACATTTAAAAAATGTCACTGTTGTCATTTTCAATAGAAAAGATATTGCAATAGAAAAATATCAATATGAAAAAGAAAGGAAATGGGGTAAATGTCAAGGAGACAACATCCAATGTGCATGTTAAAACGACTCAAAACAAAGCGGCAATGTTTGATTAACTAGTTCCTCTGATTTTTGTAATTAATATCATTCTGAATGAAAATAAAAAAGCTGACCTACAATTAAATATTTAACTTAGCTGTTTAATTTTCCTGTATTTTTTAATGATTTTATACTTGTCAGTGCAAACTCATTTGTGAGAAAGAAGTTTTTTTATTTCTTTTACATTTTGCATACATTCAATACATCGCGCTGTTCCCTTTCACGTGAGATATGTCTTTTACTATACCTGTATTTCTTTTTGCTTCGACAATATTTTTATTTACATTATGCAATTATTTTTTCATGCATGTTGTATCTACATCCATGTTAAATGAGTTCACGGAAAACGACTTCAGTATGCTGAGGTCACGTAAAATTCGATTAGTGCAGTTCATTAATGCTCAAAGTTATTGGAAAAATGTAAATGAAACTTAAGGTAAATGCGTCTTGATTATTTGCTAACATCGATTGGGAACACATGTTAACAAATATACTCAACGACAAAAGAAACGCATCGCTAAGGTGTACATTCCTTGTATCAGTAGCCGTTACTTGTCGACGGATTGTTGACTAATTGGTGACGGATTTTTGACTGATTGATGACTGATTGGTCACTGATCGATAACGGATCCATAAATAACGGATGTAAACGTACTTTACTTTTCGCACCCGTCAATTACGCGATGTATCAATCAGTAAATGACCAAACAATTTGATTTTTCTGAAAACTTTATTCATCATATTCCTTAAAATGAGTTTTAAATTTGCAAAGCACAATTTCAATAAATTTCAGCATATTTCAGGGTTGTAAAGATAGGTTTTTAGTCTGTGGTTTAAAATCAGGTCTTTAAAATGACAAAAACAATTTAGTTTTTTTTAAGGAATTTTAGCATATTGAGGGAGAGAATAGTCAGATATCTAGTCTTCATTTTAAACTCAATCTATAAAAATGACCAAAACAAATTATTTTTTTTTTAATTTTACTTCATTATCTCCTTTTGAAGGAGTTCCATAATATGTCAGACACAATTTAATGAATTTCAGCATATTGAAGGGTTGAAAAGTTAGATTTTGAGCGTGTGGTTTAAAATCAGTCTATTAAAATGACCAAAACAATACAAATTTTTTCAAAAATTTATTCATCATGTCCTTTCTTAGTAGTTTTATATTTTGCAAAACACAATTTTAATGAATTTTAGCGGACTTTAGGGTTGAAAAATCAGAATTTTAATCTACGGTTTAAACTTAGTCTATAAAAAACCAAAACAATTTGATTTTTTTGAAAACTTTACTTCATCATATTTTTCGAAAGAGATTACTTTTTGCAAAACATGATTTTAATGAATTTCATCATATTTAAGGTTGAAAAGTAGGATATTTAGTCTGCGGTTTTAAACCCAGTCTATAAAAATGACCAACACAATTTTTTTTTTATTTACTTCAATATACCCTTTTGAAGGAGTTTCCTTATTTGCGAAACATAATTTTAATGAATTTAAGCATATTTATTTAAGTATTAAAAAGTTAGACTTATAGTCTGCGGTTAAAACTCAGTCTATAAAAATGACCAAAAACAATTAAAAAGTTTGAAAAAAAAATATTCAGCATATCCTTTTAAAGGCGTTTGATATTTTGCGAACACAACTTTAAAGAATTTTAGCATGCTGAAGGGTTGATAAGTCAGATTTTTATTCTGCTTTTTAAACTCAAGTCTATAGAATTACCAAAATAATGCATTTTTTTCAAGTTTTATTTATCACATTCCTTCTTATGAGTTTTATATTTGTGAAACACAATATAATTATTTCAGCATATTTGAAGGTTGACAAGTTCGATTTTTAGTTTGCAGTTTAAACTCAGTCTATGAAAATGCCCTACAGAAATGCAAATTTGCTGCAATATTGCTGCAACTAGAATTGTTTGCAGGAACTGTTTGCAAGAATGTTGCAGGTTGTTGCAGCTAGCTGTAACAATCCTGCAAAATTCTTGCAAAACAAATTTTGTTTGCAGGAATGATGCAGCAAGTACATAAATGTTTCAGCAACTTTGCAAGGAACTTAATTACTTGTTTTGGAATTACTAACCAATTAAATTCATTTTAACCTCCTGTGATATGGGTCACTCAGCTATTAAACAAAATTCAATTGTTAAACAAAGAAAGACTTGGAGGCAATTTTTTTCTGTTGGAAAATTGTTTCTAGGATTGTGTATGGATATTCAATTGCAGATTTATTATAATATATATAAATAAGCAATAATCTTCACTTATTGTTGAATATCTTCATATCTTAACTTAAAAACATTTAAATGTGAACTATACAGGAATTCAGACCTTTAAAGGTTCAATTGTTTTTTTCTGCAGTATACATCCTAACTGTAACAAACCAGTACAGAAAATGCTTGGAAGATATATAATGGCATTATAAAGATGCTTTATAACATTTACAATGAAAAATGTATCCTGTTCAACCGTTAGGATAGTTGCTAAACCTTGTTTTAACGGGCAGTAAATAGTGATCATGGTGTCTGTTCGTTCGTTTGTCCTTCCGTTAATTCGTTACTCTGTCTGCCATAGGCGTACACATTTTGTGGCGACAACTCCTCCTGGAATACTTTATGAATTTTAATGAAACTTTCACAGAATGTTCAGTACACAATACCATTGTGCAACATCTATTTATTTTTTTTATTTGAATATCATGCCCCCGCGACGACAAGTCGGGGGGCATATTATTTTACTCCTGTCCTTCCGTCCGTCCGTCCGTCCCATCTCTGATATGTAGATGATTCCTTCCACAATATTAATTCTACATTACTAAACTTTGCATAGTGATTAGGCATGCATATTGTCATGGTTTAGATTTTTGCACAAAATTGTGATTTTGACAGTTAGTTGAACATTGCCATTTTATTGAAATGTGTATTCTGGAATTCTTATTCTGGACAACTCCTCCCACAATATTAATGCTACATTTATTTTACTTTGCACTGTGATTAGTCATTGATTTTGGCCAAATATTGTGATTTTGAGGGGTAATTGAATTTGGCAATTCATTCTTTTAATGTGTGTTCTGGACTTGTTATTCCGGATAACTCCTCCCACAATATAAATGCTACACTTATTTTACTGTGCACAGTGATAAGGAATGAATAGAAGATGTGCATACTGTCATGTCAAAGATTTTGGCCAAAATTGGTGATTTTGAGGGGTAGTTGAATTTGGCCATTTTATCGGAATGTATGTTCTGGATATCCATGTTTCATATGCAACTGCGGGGGCATCATATGTGTCTTACAGACAAAAACAAAGCGACCACATTTTATCCAAAACTAGAATATAACACAAGAGGAAAAACATGGATAATGCCAGGGGGGAATTTAGTCTCTCTATTTTTTTGTTTTTGTTTTGTTTTGTTGTTTGTTTTGTTTTGTTTTGTTTTGTTTTTTTTAGAAATTTTAGTCAAGCAGGGATCATTTTCTATAAGGTTCCAGTGTTTACGTATAACTCTTGGGGTCGGCTTTAGGTCTGGATGGTATGTAAGTACAATGGGAATCTGTTCTGTTGCTTTTTGTTTGCTTTGTACTCCAAAAGCATGCGTAAGCACTTGAACCTTATAGAAAAAAACACTGGAACCTTATAGAAAATGATCCCTGTTTGACTAAAAATTTTAAAACCCCACCGTTAACATCTTTTCGTAGGCAGGCAAGAAATATAAAAGACATACTTGTTACCTAAATATCAAAAAACCCCAATCAACAACAGGATGCTACAGGCCTTGCGGTAAAAGTAAATGTGCTTGCTGCCGAGCTG
>MJUU01050203.1:87211-109548 GCA_002080025.1 Modiolus philippinarum
TGGCACAGCGGGATTTTCGGTGTTTTTGCTTTGTTCTTCGATCTTTATATATATATATATATATATTATGTTCTCGATAATATTAATTCTAAGACTCTAACTCGGTTGGTCTTATAATTTATTTTTCAAGACCTGTTTAAGCAGATTTACATGCTTATCCTGAGGAACACATAAGACTTCCAAATTTGTCGTTGTTTTTAGACATTATATATATATATATGATGGTCTTCATTGAACAATCCTCAATTTCAGGATAACCTTCATCTTATATACCCAGTTGAACACGAAATTAGACCACTGATACACAATCATCAGCATGATACCTGGGCCTGTACTTGTGCACTGACAACTCACGACGCCTTAAAACAAAACTTTTTCGACAAGCTTGATGATTTTGATTTTCCAATAGTAAATTTCTCCAGCATATGGCATGTACATTTCATAACTCATTCGCTCATGCCATGGCTGTAGTGTGTACAGCGATTTTTTCAACAGAACGAAATTACTGTCTCAAAAACCTATACATCTAGGGTATTTTCAGTCACTGTTGCAATTGTCACTACAGAAGTTTTATAGTCGTCACCAGGATTCTAGATACGATTAACGTCCGGTTATGCTTAAAATTGGAATCAAGTCCGGATATATTTAAACCTATAAAACAAAATATGTGTTGCGAAACAGCTGTAAAGGCCAATAACAAAATAACGAGATACATGAGTATGTGAGCTGTTAAAAGGGGTGAATTTATAATCTAAAATATGACCTAAAACACAAAAAACATGGCAAAATAAAAGGATAGAAACAATAAAAAGGGTCGACCGATATATTTCGACAAATCTGTCGTCTACGAGTGGGTCGTAATGAATGAAATAGTAGTTAAAAAAAATATATATATATTATTTTTTAACTACTATTTCATTCATTACGACCCACTCGTAGACGACAGATTTGTCGAAATATATCGGTCGACCCTTTTTATTGTTTCTATCCTTTTATTTTGCCATGTTTTTTGTGTTTTAGGTCATATTTTAGATTATAAATTCACCCCTTTTAACAGCTCACATACTCATGTATCTCGTTATTTTGTTATTGGCCTTTACAGCTGTTTCGCAACACATATTTTGTTTTATAGGTTTAAATATATCCGGACTTGATTCCAATTTTAAGCATAACCGGACGTTAATCGTATCTAGAATCCTGGTGACGACTATAAAACTTCTGTAGTGACAATTGCAACAGTGACTGAAAATACCCTAGATGTATAGGTTTTTGAGACAGTAATTTCGTTCTGTTGAAAAAATCGCTGTACACACTACAGCCATGGCATGAGCGAATGAGTTATGAAATGTACATGCCATATGCTGGAGAAATTTACTATTGGAAAATCAAAATCATCAAGCTTGTCGAAAAAGTTTTGTTTTAAGGCGTCGTGAGTTGTCAGTGCACAAGTACAGGCCCAGGTATCATGCTGATGATTGTGTATCAGTGGTCTAATTTCGTGTTCAACTGGGTATATAAGATGAAGGTTATCCTGAAATTGAGGATTGTTCAATGAAGACCATCATATATATATATATAATGTCTAAAAACAACGACAAATTTGGAAGTCTTATGTGTTCCTCAGGATAAGCATGTAAATCTGCTTAAACAGGTCTTGAAAAATAAATTATAAGACCAACCGAGTTAGAGTCTTAGAATTAATATTATCGAGAACATAATATATATATATATATATATAAAGATCGAAGAACAAAGCAAAAACACCGAAAATCCCGCTGTGCCAGATCCTAAGGATACACACTCTGTGACCTGATTATAGAACACATAATAAACAAAATGAATGACACAAAACATAATAAAAAAGTAAAAAATAAAACCTATTTACAAAGACTAAACTACAAATATTTATACAAAGTGTCGAGAGCTACATGTTGGATGCTGTTATTTACAGATGTAACATGAGAAGGGAAAACAATTTTTTGTCAGTATGCGTACATCGATTCTATTAACAATACTGTTACAAAATTAGGTTTAACACCCAACGAGCAAAACATCAGCCATATCAGCACAAAAACAAGTTAATCATTTCAAAAAAGAAAGAAAAAATTGGGTAAGGGCGGGATTTTTAGCAAAACTATATCTTAATTTTTTATATTCAAACTGGATTTCAGCTTTTCTATCCAGAACTTTTCTTTAGCCTGCCCTAAAATTTTTCCCTTCTCATGTTACATCTGTAAACAACAGCATCCAACATGTAGCTATCGACACTTTGTATAAATATTTGTAGTTTAGTCTTTGTAAATAGGTTTTATTTTTTACTTTTTTATTATATATCAAATTAACGATACTGTGCAAACAAAGTAATAATTTATATACGTCTAAAATGATACACAACGACATCAAAGTAAAGTTATTATAGAACAAATTAAGCAATAAACGTCCTAAATTGATCAAATGACGAAATTTTCGCTAGACCTTCTAGCTTCCTCAGCGTCTGATGATCTAATGATTTAAATAAAATACATATATTGTCAAAGATTTTTTATCTGGACACAAGATAATTATTTAAGCACAAAGATTGTCAAAGATATTTTTCGTATATGACTACCCCACAAAATATGATTGATTGATAAGGTCAATTAGCACATCAAGTGAGCATTATAGTATTAGAACGAACACAAATTTGCATTTAAAAATATATATCTAAATGAAGAAAGAGAAAAAAATGAATAATAAAAAAATAATAATAATACATGTAATGAAATAATAATAAAGGTTGAAGGGCCAACAAGGGCAATGGGTACTGACTGCCGGGAAATGGGTAGGGGCAGGATATCAGCCCCGCCAAACATATAATGTACAAACACCACAACTGTAATAAATAAGAAATATAGAAACAAATACTGGGAAAATGAATACTTAAATGAACGGGATGAAAACAAATTACTACGATTTTTTGTTAATGCCATCCGGGTATAATGTACCTAACTCTCTGATCCAGAAGCTGTCTCTTGATTGTCTCTGTTTATCGCTCCAAACCCGCTCGTGATCAATGATGGTCACGTTTGATCTTGCAAAATCTACCAAAGAATGCCCAGGTAATTTGGATTGTTGACTGACAGGCAGGAGTGGTTTTTTGGTGAGGTCACTGCACTGTCCATTCAATCTTTTGTTGAACGGTTGGACACTTTCTCCCACATACTGTAGACCACAGACCTGGCAATCATGAGGTATACGACATAATGTGTCTTACAATTTACATTGCAGAACACCTTGTATACCATACCCGTTTTTCTGCTACCGAATGTCTGTGTTTGTTGCATTTGCTGACAACACTTGCATCTTTTATCCCCACAAGTTTTGCATTGGCCAAGTTTTGAAGAGTTTTGGGGGAGGTTCGCTCGAACCAAGGTATCCTTAATGCTTTTTGGTCGTCTAAAAGCAATGATTGGTGGCTCGGGGGATATTTTGGAGAGTTTTTTTTGCATTTTTCAATCTCCTTTCAGTGATGTCGAACCAAGCTCGAAACTTTTGACAGCAAAGGATGTTACGTGAGGACCAAGGAAACTATTTTATTGACCTTCTTGTCTTTGTATTGAAGGAGCGCGTCTCTGGTGACTCTGGTTTAGTAGTGTCATCTGATGAGCAAATGCGTTTTACTCTGATGGCCTGGCTATATGGTATATTGTTAAAACAGTGTATTGGGTTGCAACTTGATGGTGACAGATATTGATGTTTGTCTGTCGGTTTTGAATATATGTCTGTGGAAATTATTCCCTCTTTGATATTGGTGGTAGTATCAAGAAAGGATATTTTTTGATTTAGACACTTCATGGGTAAATTTGATAGAGGGATGAATAGAATTGGCATGAATAAAAAAAATAGTTCTTTCTCGGTATGTGTCCATTTCATATCAACATCATCAATAAATCTCAACCAAGACAGTGGTTTTTTAGGAGCGGTTAAAGGCAGCTTTTTCTCCATTCTTCCCATAAAAATGTCGGCATAAGATGGGGTCATCTTGGTTCCCATAGCTGTACCATTGGCTTGAATGTAATGCTCTCCATTGAAGTTAAAATTATTATGCTTAAGAACCAATGTGAGTATTTCAACTAGACATTCAGTAGGTGGTTCCTTGACAGTACGTTTCTACCAAAAGTTACATCCATGGAAACAAGTATGGTGTTCTCTGGAAGATTTAGCTGTTCCTTTTTTTTTCAGGTAGTCAGTAGTATCTTGGATATGTGAGGGGAGATCTTCAACAAACGGTTTGAGATGAAAATCAACGAACTCTGATATCTTTTCTGTCGGGTGACTATTAGCTGAAACAATAGGTCTGCCCGGGTTGCTTTCTTTGTGGATTTCTGGAAGAAGGCGGAGCTAATTTCCTGCCTCTACCCATTTCCTGGCAGTCAGTACTCATTGCCCTTGTTGGCCCTTCAACCTTTTTTATTATTTTATTACATGTATTATTATTATTTTTTTTATTATTCATTTTTTTCTCTTTCTTCATTTAGATATATATTTTTAATGCAAATGGGTGTTTGTTCTAATACTAGTATTGCTCACTTGACGTTTTAATTGACCTTGGAGTGTTAAAAATTCGGTAGAATTTTTGGAAAGACTTCGATCTGTTAATGAAGCATACACCTCCGTCAATAGCTATGATTTTTCTAACCTATATACTACATTACCGCATTCACTCATCAAAGAGAAATTTTCGTATTTGATCAAATGGTCCTTCAAAAAATTAGGATGTACGTACATTTGTTGCAATACATTTAAATCGTTTTTCAGTGACGACGAACATGACAGATATACCAACTGGACTTGTCAGGATATGATAAAAACATTTAATTTTCTTCTTGATAATATTTTTGTTCGTTCCATTGATACAGTCTATCGGCAAAAAATAGGTATTCCTATGGGTACTAACTGTGCACCTCTCATAGCAGATTTATTTCTTTATTGCTACGAGTCACAATTCATGGCAAAAATTCAAAAAGACCCTTCTAAACAGCATTTAGTGGATAAATTTAACAATACATATAGATATTTGGATGATATTTTGGCTTTAAACAATCCTGAATTTTCTAAATGTATAGATGAAATTTATCCTGCAGAACTTACTTTAAATAAATCCAATAGCAGCAGTGATCATACTCCTTTTCTTGATCTTGATATATCAATAAATCAAGGAAAGTTAGACACTAGGGTTTATGATAAAAGGGATGATTTCTCCTTCCCTATAGTCAATTTTCCCCATATCGACGGCGATGTTCCGTTAGTCCCTTCTTACGGGGTCTACATTTCACAACTTGTTCGATATGCACGAATATGTAGTGATGTTTCTGACTTCAACGAGCGAAATCTTTGTCTCACTGAAAAACTTCTGCATCAAGGGTTTAGATATCATAAATTGATAAAAACATTCTCTAAATTTTATTATAGATACATTGACTTATTAAGAAAATTTGGTTCTACATGCAGGGCTCTTAAACATCGGGGCATTTCACATCAAAACTTTTATGGCAATATCATTTACAAAGCGCATAAATTCAAAAATTGTCCTTCAAAACTTATTAATCCGTTGAACAAACTTATTCATAAAGGATATAAATACAGCATTGTTGTTAAATCGTTACTTCTGGTTTTTGTTGGCAAAAATGTTGATCATCTCCTTAATGCTTTACACCATAACTAAATTTATACAATCTTTCATATTGGCAGTATTTGGCATTGCACAATATCATTTTTTTCTTTCATAATTGATGACGTTGTTATACCAAATCTATTCGGAAGTTTTTCAATTGAAGTTTCATATGTAAGAAGGCTTGATATCATAGTCAACGGAAATTATGTCCTTAGCTAGCTGTCAGTAACTGCGAGCATTTGTCTGGACAGTACCTTTGTGCATTGTCTTCATGTTTTATGTACTTCATTGTAAGGGTATTCGTCTTGATAAGTTGGACTTTTTTCTAGTTTGATTTTTTACTGTGAGTCTTTTTGTGTATTTATTTTTTAGCAATTCACCACGCATAGGGGGACGGTTTGGATCCAAGAAAACAAGTTTAACCCAACCGCAATTTTTGCGCTTGTCCCAAGTCAGGACTATGTTGTTGATTGGCTTGTCCGTGTCTTCTTATAAAATTTTAGTTTCTTGATATTTGGGTTATTGGATGTGGTTTGTTTCCATTGATTTATCCACTTTTTTACCCTTTTGGGGCCATTTAGGGCTTGCTATACGGTGTGAGGATCCTCACTGTGTTGAAGACCGTACGGTGACCCTAGATGCTTTGTTTTGGGTCGTTTTAACCTGAATATGGGATGTTGTCTCCTTGACATTTACCCCATTTCCTTTCATTTTCATACTTATCAATCAATCATATTTTGTGGGGTAGTCATATACGAAAAATATTTTTGACAATCTTTGCGTATAAATATTTATCTTGTATCCAGGTAAAAAATCTATGACAGTATATGTATGTTACTTTGATTTTTTGTACGATAAATCATTAGATCATCAGACGCTGAGAAAGCTAGTAGGTCTAGCGAAAATTTCGTCATTTGATCAATTTAGGAGATTTATTGCCTAAATTTTTCTATAATAACTTTAATTTGATGTTGTCACTTTAGACGTATATATATATATATAACGGAAATTCAAGGATTTAGCTAGCTTATCGTCTTTTCTTTGAACAAGCACTTGTGTGAAACTGGCTTCAACAAATCTGTTAAAACTGGCGCACAATTAGTCCCAATAGGTATCCCTAATGTCTGCTGGAAACATTGTCCACTAAATACTACAAATATGTTATCAGTCAAGAATTCAAGAATCGCAATTACATCCTCCTTTGTATACATTTTGTGTGAATCAGTGTGAAGTTTTATAAAATAGGCCCATCTTTACCTTTCATTCAATATGAATATCTTCTTTCAACCTTCTTAGTACAGAAAAACATTAATTAAATCCCGGAGTGTTGACTTTTGCTTATCGTGTGGAAGAGAAGACTAGAGAGTAGAAAGATGGAATGTTTTGACACTATTGCAGTGGTTAAGTGGTTGAGTTCAGTTAAAGATAAAATTCTAAAATGTCTTCTGAGTTTTTGAGAATCCACATCTGATTCACTCCAGTTGTTGAGTTTACTTTATCACTATATATCTTGAGGCCATCTTTTACTGCAGTAAGTAGCATTGATCCAACTCGGGGAAAATGTCTTGGGCTTTTTAATCAAGACACTTTCTATACTCTGTCTACTATATATATATATATATGCTTTGCATTCTCTCCAAAAGATTCGTAACAGTTAGCAATTTTCAGTGTTTCAGAGTTTTAATTTCAGATTGGATCATTGAAATTATTATTCCACTGTATTAACTTTTTATAAGTCATACTTTGCTTAAGTTGACATCGGCTGTACATTGTATAAATGTACAAGAAGTGCTCTATCCAGTGCAAAAAAATGAATATAATTTCCCCTACCCAACAAAACATTAAGGCATACTAGCTTACACCTTGTTTATTTTATGTTTGTTGCAAGGCTTGAATTCATAAGTGCGAAGGGTGATAGTAGAATTGCTTGACTTCTATGAATGAATTCCACTTAAAACAAGTGAAATGGGCTGTCTAGAACTTTCTTTGTGGAAGCAAAGCTCATTGCTTAAGGCCTCAGGATAAATTCAAGATGAAGAACAACAGTTAAACCGTTGTTACATTGCTTGTTCACCAATAATTTGTAGACTTTGTCTCATGTGCATTTATTCCTTATCTTTTCACTGATTATTATGAGCTTAAATCATTAATACACCAGATCAGTACTAAAAATTATGTGCAGTAAGATCCCGGTTTATTGCACCCCCCACCGATTTATTGCCAAACTCATTTTTCGCCAAAGAGTCGTACAAAAGAAATCAATCTGGATAAATGACCCTTTTTATTATGTCAAATTCGCACGCTGCCATTTTTCGCCATAATTAAAGATCAAATGGTCAATTTACAGTTATCAAAGTCCCAATTATAACGCCGATCCATAATGCATCATATGGTTGATTTCATTTCAAATGTGCCTTGAAGGCAAGTATACTACTTGTAAAAGTAATAAGTTACTGCGTTGAAAAAAGTAGTAGAGGTATATACATATTTACAGGTATAACGTCTAAAAACAACGACAAACTTGAAATCTTATTTAATCCCCAGGATAAGCATGTAAATATGCTTATACAGGTCTTGAAAGATAAATTATGTGCGACTGAAGTCAAAGATGGTCTTTGACTTCAGACGCACATATATACAGGTATATATATTGGAATGAATATACAAAGCTCTGTCCTTAGCTGTTGTTGGCTTTACCTTTAGATCATATTGGTTATTTGTTTTCTATTAGTTTTTAAACATCTTTGAGTTTACGGTCACCCAAACGTTTAGATTTTATCTGCACTGAAGAGACATAATTTGTCGAAATGCGCATATGCAGAAAATAAATTCACTGTCACTTCGGTATTTAGTTATTTGCAACCCTGAAATGAATATTTTTTTTCATTTTATAGTAAAACTTAGTAAATAGTCTTCCATAGATGTACCGTCAAACAAGAAGAAGGTATTCATGAGATTCCATCCTCTTTTACACAGTATAGGACCTCATATTTATACTCAATGTCGAATGGCAGAAGGCATTTTGAGGTTCCAGAGCAAAATGTGACAGAAATTTTCAGGATTCAACAAATTTTTCTAAGTCCCGCCAAATAGGAAGTTGGTATGGGGGAAACTCCAAACAAAATCTTTAACACTATATAAACCGCTATATTGATATTCTATGCCGAATTCTAGGAGGCTTAGATATTTTATTTCTGAGCAAAAGTTAACAGAATGTTTTTGTATAAGTTGAAAATATTTAAAATTTAAATTCAAACAGAAAATAGGCATGCAGGAGATTCAAACTCTGTTACCCAGTATAGATCCCAATATTTATACTCCATGCCAAATTGCAGAAGACTAGAATATGTTGTTCCTGAGAAAATGCGTCAATTTTTTTTTGCAACACAGAAGGGGAAATATTCTAAATTTCGTCAAACAAGTAAACATGCAAGAGATCCCAAACCTGTTTCCAGTTTAAAGTCCTAATTCTGGTACTCCATGCCAGATTGCAGAAGGCTGGTATTTGTAGTTGCTGAGAAAACTGTGATATTTTTTGTGACGCTGACGACCCGGATGCTGACGCCGACGACGGACATAGTTTCTGTCAAACTGGAAGTTTGCATTAGAGAGATTCAAAACTCTCTTACACGGTATACGTCTCCATATTGATACTCAATGACAAATTACAAAAAGTTCGTATATGTGGTTCCTGAGAAAAATGTGACAGAAATTTTGATGAATTAAAACATATTCTTAGTTTTTTGAAACATTAAGTGGGATTTCGAGAGAGCCAATACACTCTTATACGTTTAGGTCTCATGCTGATACTCAATGCCAGATAACACAATGCTGAAATTTGTGGTTCTCGAAAAAAAAAGAAACAGAAATTTTTGTGACGCCGATGGCATTTTCAAGAAGTGAAAAATATTCTAAGTTTCGTCAAACAGGAAGTGGGAATCCGATAGATTCAAAACCCCCTTACACGGTATAGGTCCTGATACTGATACTCCATGCCAAATCGCAGAAAGCTATGATATGTAGGTCCTAAGCAAATGTGACAGAAATTTTTGTGACGCCGACGACGACACCGAAGATGGACGAGTAATAGTGATCCCTCTATATCGCCACTGCGTGAACATGCGACATAGTAAATAAATCAACAGAATATGAAATGTTTGATCATTTCAAAAACCCAAATTTGTACAAAAAATTTTGTCGATTTTTTTTTATATCTGTCAGACATAAATTGTGATAAACTTAAATATTTAGGACTATATTATTATACAACATTGTTTTATAATTTTGAACGTGAATTTCTCATAGATACAACTTTCAATTATCGTATTTCAAAGACAAACTGCAAAAAAATATTCACAATAATTTTGAAATTAGAAAAACATACAAATCCCTTTATGGCTTCTCAAAGTAAGATATTGAGCTGATTATTGCACTATTGCAAAATTTACTTTTCAAATTGAAATGTATTTTTTTTTATGGTAAGTCAATTGGGGACTATTTCTTAAATATCACAATAGAATTTTTAAAAAAAAATCTACTTAAAGTTAATTTTGTAATTATATGATACAGGGAAAGGGATATTATTAGGATTTTTTTCATATATCAAAAAAATGAAATTTTAATTATACCTTCCTGTTTAATTAAAAGTTGTCGACACAATTTATTAGTTTGTATCTATGTAGATATCATCTATGTCTAGTTTAATAGCAAATTACCGAAGTTACAGTAAAATCACTCTCTGCATATGCGCATTTCGACAACTTGTGGAATTGTGGAAATACAAAGCATATTTTAAACTCCTGAACGGCAGACATTTTATAAGAATAGTCATTTTTTCAACAAGAATTGGTAAAACATTTGTATTTTTTGAGTCAGCACTTTGGCTCAAAGTTTAAAAGACTTTTTTGCGGAATCCTTAGGCATGTTTTTACGATACAGCATCAAACATTTATGGTTATATATAAATTCTATAAAGACCAGAGGCAAATAAGTGGAAATTCTGATAAATTAAATATTCCATCTTTTACATATATTCCAGTAACACGACTAAATATAGCTCTAAATATAGTTCCCTTTAACAGTTAAATGATATTTGAAGGGACTTTTGAAAGTCAAACATATTGAAATGTAAACAAAAATTTTCTTTATTTTCATGTAAAGGTAACAATTTAAAAATCAATAAATAATCCTTAATTTTTCAGGAAAATGGGTACTTCTTTTGACATCAAAAATCTCAACGACGATTACACAATATGTTGCTTACACGTCTCTGAGTTAACATTTGTGTCATGTTCCCTTGTTTATTTACTCAACATCCTTTCTTAAGATATTATAATTCTTTTCTAAAGGCAATTAACAGATATGCGTTCAGAGTTTTACAATCCTAAAATTGGAAAGTCAAAAAATTGAAAATCGAAATAATAAATATTTTTCAGTATGAACTTCTCGGATTTCATCAGATTCTTTTTGAAGGCATTTTCTGCAATTGTTTTTGGTGCATAGAATTGAGATTTTCAGGTATCGGTAGTATTTAAACAAAAAGTGTCTAAGAATGAATTTTTGTGACTAGGGTCTGTAAGTCTCGTTATATGACAACGAGAAACCACGATAAAATTGCAATTTGAAAAATTGTCCCACCAAAACATGACGTTGTAAGATAATGACGTTCATTTGTTTGCTTGAAACATAACCCGAATAATTCAGTCGTTATATTCCACTCACTACATAGCTCTATTAACGCCTGAACGCATACACTATGTAAAACGCGTCAATCGGAAGTGCCTTATCACAGTGCATTGTGGGTTTAAACTGAGTGCTGATTTTGTACGATAACTTTTTGATTTTATGAAATTGGTTATTTTTGTTTAATTGTTTCCGCTGGACCGTAAAATGATCTCCTATAAACTAACCCCACCGTAGGTAGTACAATGTTTGTTTTTGTTTTTTGTTGTTTTTTTTGTTGTTGTTTTTTTTTGTTGTTTTTTTGTTGTTGTTGTTTTTTTTTTGTTGTTGTTGTTTTTTTTCACACAGGTGTGATAATTCTACCAACTGTTTATCTAATTTGAGTGACATGTGGACTTTGAAGATCGCAAAATAAACCTTTACTTTACACATGCGACTTTAATAATAAGAATTACATCAATATTTTTATTGCAAAGCAAACCAATTTCATGAGATGTTTAGACTGTTTCATACAAAAACCCATCAAATGTAACTTTTAATTATAATAAAAATTTAAAATTAAACAAATAACAACAAAACTGGAACTAGTATATGTACATTGTATTTTCAGAATAAAATAAATGTTCATTTGATATTTGAGTAATACATCTAATCGAATTTCGAGAAAAATAGATTCGCGAATTTCCCAGGAGTTCTTATTATGATTTAGATCTATATTCCCAATACACATTTCGACTTCTGTTCCGAGGTCAAAAATCGTGTTTTATTTGAACATTGACCATATCATAGATTTTTAATCGATAATACTTTATATTTTAAGATGCATAACATTCCAAAATAACATTTGTCCCGAAAATACTGAAAGTCGCGATTCGAAGTACAAACTGTTTACATTTTTGGTTTATGATTGAGATAATTTCTCACAATCTTTTACATCCATATTCCTTAATAACGATGTTGATGTTGTAGTTCGTGAAATCACATCGATCTCATTTGAAATCGTTATATTTTCAACACACATTTCGAAAAAAAACTCACGTTTCTTACTGTTCCGAGGTAAAAAAAAATCGTGTATCATTTGAACATTGACCATATCTTACATGTTTATTCAATAATCCTTTTATTTCTATTTCCTAATGCATACCATTCCAAAATAACATTTATCTCGAAAATACTGAAAGTCGCGATTTGTGCAAACTGTTTACATTTTTGGTTTGTTCACAGTCGGAAGTTCTAACTGCGCATGTACATTTTATTCTCGTTACTGATTGGCTCTATTTTCCGTAGAACAGCGTACGCGCTCAATCAGCATAAGGAAATTAAAGCCCTCGTAGAAGGAGAGAATCGGATACGGAGAGGGATTGAATTATTCGAGTCATATATTATAGCGTCATATATTATTGTTAAAAATGCAACACCCGGGTACAAATTATGAACACGGAGTTTCCAAAATTGCATGAGACTTACAGGCCCTATTGTAGCCCTAAGCATCTTTTTGGCAAAGAATGGTGGCCACAATTTGATGAATGAGTGTTTTTAATCATTATTATTTTTTTTTGTTACTTTGCTACCATCGATGAGGCAATATGCGAGACTGACCACTTAATCAAAATTTGCTGTTATGACAAGTATTCAAGAGTATTCACTTTGCTTCAACAAAAATAATTTTAATAACAAGACATAGATAATATCTCTCGTCTAAAAAAAACGGCGTTATATTTTTATTAGCACTCGGTATATTTGTAGTAAGTATTAGGCCGTGGAGCCTCAATTTGTCATTTTCCATCAATTTCACAAATTTTGATGACTTCAAAATGGAACATGCGTCCACAACACTGGCCAGAAACATGGAATTCTGTATAGGTCTCTATATTTGCTTTGCCAAGTAGTCATTTAACAACTTCAGTCATCATTCAATTATGTATATGACATAAACCTCCCCCTTTCACTTGAATATATGGACTCTAGATCTGTCTATAGATCTGTCATCCTATGAACATGTATATTCTTGACTGAAACTTAAATACTATAAACTTACTTGTTTTCAGTGTCCTTAAGGTCACACATTACTGAGTCTCTTTCTGTCTTTATACTGTTCACCTCGTCATGAAGTTTCCGTATCATCTTCTCTTTGCTATCGATTATGGCGTTTAGTTTTCTCAGTTGATGTAGTAACCTGTTAAGATGATATGCATCTTTATTAAGTAAGTTTTTAAAGAAACTATTTCTAAATATTGCAACTCTTCAACAAATTCCTCTTTCAAGTTTTCATACATTTCTTTTATGATTAAAGCAATGAATTTTATAATCAAAACGAAACAAATACTACCTTTATCGGGCAACCAATGGCATAAAGGCATTCAATTTTCCCCTTTTCTTCACTTGCTACGTTCAGAGAAGAAATTTACCATCTACATTGCCAATAACAAAATACCGAGATTACTGTGAATTTAGGTTGTGCATTTGCGCATTTCGAAAACTTAAGTCTCATCAGTGCAGCTCAAATCAAAATATTTGGAAATCCATTAACCGAAATATGCGTAAACGCCGATAGAGACACAATACCAATAGAAGCTCAATAGGAGAGCCAAAATCAAATAAGGATAGAGCTATGCAGGAGGGAGATACTCCTTAATGTGTAATAAGATGAGAATAAACACTTAGCACTAAGCAAAATGTGATTTCCATAAAAATCAAAATAACAAAAACAATTTTCAGAACCTTAAATATGGAATTAGTATACCAGGGGCAAAGTGTACTGTGAATACTTTCAAACTTTTCTTGTTTGACATGGAATATACTTAACAAACAAGTTGACAAATTTCAATGAAGTTGTAAACTTGGACCTTTACTGAAAGCGTCTGATAAAAAGGTCCAGTTCTGGCCGATCTATTCAGCCAAATCACATAGGTAAAAATTACAGCATGCGATCAATTTTGAAAACATGCTTGATTTTTTCTGGTCTTAAAACGTCAAAGAAACGTTTTGATTGAATTGCCATCTATTTAAAAGTTTTTGTTAAAAATTAAAAAAAAACAAATCAGTAAACCAAGGTTTCTGTTAATTTTGTTTTTACACATGCGCATTTCGACAACTCATGCCTCTTCATTGAAGATAACCTCAAAACATTCAATTAGTTTGATTGGAAACGACGTTTTGAATTGAATTATTTATTTTAAGAATTTGTCTATGCATTTTTTTTATCAGGATTTTCTGATCAGTGCTAAAATTTATGGAAAAATACATTGCTATTCAATCTTATGTGTTAAATTTAGTATATATTTAGTTCTCATTTTAACGACTAGTGTAAATTCGGCCAAAATATGCCGAATGAATAAAATGCATTGCAGGTACAAAATTTGGGAAGCTAATATTTTGTTTCAGAACTCATATACATTTGCTACTTTCTGGCGCGATTGATGATATATTTAGGCATTAAAGTTTTTAAACCTATGTTCTGATTTTATATTATTTGCCCTTTTTTGTCAACATACCTGTGTTATGGGTAGTCCAAAATATGGATAGAAATGATTTAAAGAAGAATTTTTTTCTACATATGGCCCATTCTCTGCGGGTTTGGTTGCTCACGTCAAAAATTATGGTTCTCGATGTCAAGTTTTTGATAATTTGACCTTAAATCATATACGTTTGATCTCCAAAAAATGATGAACATGCCACTAGTTGAATCATATATAAAATTACGTAAAAGCATGCTAAGTATCTTCCAAATATTTTATTTTATCTGCACTTAAGAGACAATAGTTGCCAAAATGGAAATAGGCGGAACCTAAATTCACAGTAACTCCGAAATCATGTAAAGTAGATACAAAAGTCAAGTGTGAATTTATGAAAAAGAATCCAGGAGCCGGAGGTGTATGAATTGATTATCATTATTTCACACTTTGCCATTGTTTCTCTTACGTGTTGAGACATTTATGCAATCAAGAAATAAAGCTTATTATCGGCTATTTGTATAGATGATCGAAAGTTCACCTCGTACCAAAGAAGAATTATCACATTGAAGTTGTTCAAATAGTTTAATTATTTAAGATTTCTAAGATTGAGTCGAATTTAAGTCGTGGTTTATATATATTCCAATACGAATCTAAAAGACATTTTAATTCAGTTAGAATTGTGCAAGATAAAAAAAGAAATTGACATTTTGTCAAAGAACCAGAGGCTCCCAGGAGCCTGTATCGCTCATCTGGCCTTCAGTTGCAACAATCAAGATAACGTTGTAAGTTATACAGTTAATTTTCAATCTCTTAAACTGTGGTAGCGCCAACACCACCAATATCTTGAACTGTATTTAAAGTCTGATCATGTTTTCCTATATTTGTTTGTTGGCCTTTTGTGACAAAAAAGTTCTTTCTTAAGTACCAATTTCTACACCAGTTTTGAAGTCGAGAAATCATTATGGAAATGAAGGTCAACAAATAATTTTCAACATCAGTTTTGAAGTTGCCACATCAATACCTATTTGGAAACCAAAGTTAATTAAAATCTGACAATGTTGAATATTCCCGCCTTTTATGGCAGCCATTTTCAAAGTAGCAGTCAACAAACAAATTTCAACACCGGTTTTGAAGTCGCAACATCATAATCTTTTTGGAAACCAAATTTCATTGAAATCGAAAAATTTTTAATTACCCCGCCTTTTTTTGGCAGCCATTTGAAAGTGGTCGTGAACAAACAATTTTCAACACCGTTTTGAAGTTGCAAAATCAATATCTATTTGGAAACAAAATTTCATTGAAACCGGACAATGTTGAATTTTCCTGCCTTTTTTTGGCGGTCATTTTGGAAATGGCGGTCAACGAAGAGTTTTCAACATCAGCTTTGAAGTTGCGACATCAATATATATTTGGAAACCAAATTTCATTGAAACCGGTCAATGTTGAATTTTCTGCCTCTTTGGCAGCCATTTTGAAAATAGCGGTCAACAAACAATTTTTGATACGGTTTTGAAGATGGACATCAATGTCTATTTGGAAACCAAATTTCATTGAAATCGGACAATGTTGAAGTTTTTCCGCCTTTTTTGGTGGCCATTTTGGAAATTGCGGCCAACGAACAGTTTTCAACAAAATCTTTGATGTTTCGACGTCAATATCTATTTTGAAACCAAATTTCATTGAAACCGGTCAATGTTGAATTGTCTGCCTTTTTTGGCAGCCATTTTCCAAATGGCAGTCAACAAACAATTTTTGATACGGTTTTGAAGTTGGGACATCAATGTCTATTTGGAAACCAAATTTCATTGAAATCGGACAATGTTGAATTTTCCCGCCTTTTTTGGCAGCCATTTTTAACAATTTACAATACCAGTTTTGAAGTCGCCAAAGCATGACAAACATTTTATCAATTTACACTTTACCTTCATCTCCGATAGTGTTGGAAATAAAAGACGAAATTTTTTTAAAATTTAGAATTCTGCAAAAAAAAATTGCAAAAACTCCTACAGGGGATTATGGATTTTCATCAGAATTTCAGTGTGTTTAGATCTTGATATTCCGAACATTTTTGCATTTTACACTTGACCTCTATCCGTTACACATCTTGAAATAAAAATTTTAAAAAAATGCAAAAATTTTGAAAATTTTACAGAAAAAGGCCTATAATTCCGAGATGGGTTTCATATTTTCTTAAAAATTGAATAGTAGGTAGATCTCATCATGCTGATCATTTTAACCCCCCNCCCCCCCCCCGATTTTTTATTTCGGTAATAGTTTTTGAGTTATTGGCCAAAACTGCAATTTACCCCTATGTTTTGTTTTTATAACTGATGGTCATGTTGTTTGACCAGCAGACTAATCGAAAATATGAAAATGCATACCCTGGTGATGATTCTGACCAAGGTTGGTGATAATGGTCCCAGCTATCTATAAAAGTTCCATCATACAACACACATCGTATTCATTCAGAAAAAGTTTTCATAAGAAAAAGATGTAGAGGCTTTATTTGAAACACATCAAGATAAGTATGGAACCGACATGTATTTTAACAAGTAAAAAAGCTGGATCAGAGTTTCAAGAAACTCAAATATTCTGTAAGTAACTGCTATATTTTTTTAGAAATAAAGGTCGGAATTTGAAGGTATTTAAGAAACATTTCGGATCATTCAACAGAATATATATCAATACTGTGTTCGGGAACTTTATTATATGTCTCATATATATATCTAAAATCGAGTTGTACTGAAGACAAATTAAAATGGTGATATGTTTTCTAATACCCACTAACAAAGATTTGTAACACCCGAATCCGAATATTTTTAAAATCTAATTGAAAAGTCAAGTCGTAGCGAAAACTTTTATGGACGTTTATTATCTATAATATGGAAATAGCATTATAGGGGTTGCCGTTCTTTCTTTACAAAGAATCCACAGTCAACACAATAGAATGATCGAACAACAATGGTTTAAGTATTTAAAAAAAAATTCTATTGGTATTGAGCTGTGAGATGTGCGAGGTCGAGATATTCTCAGAATATGAAAACTCAAACAAATATACGAAATTAACACTATATGTAATTCAAAAGTCACATCGTGGAGCTTGGTTGATTAATATTATCGGAGGTTAAATTATTGTTGATCTTGGTACATGTATGAAAAAAGAGAGGAAATGGGGTAAATGTCAAGGAGACAACATCCCATATCCAGGTTAAAACGACCCATAACAAAGCATGAACGTACTATCCAAATATTATTTAAGATTTTAATATATAGACTGGATTTAGGCTTTCTAACAAAACTATTTCTTTAGCCTGCCTCTGTGTCTGTTCACGGCCGTTTTTGGCCGGTTGGGACTGGTTGCATATGTACCAATTTTGTTCATTCTTAGTCTGGTTTAATGCATTCTTTGATAAATACTTGAGAAGTTAGAGCTTGAACATTTACAATAGAAAGCATCATTAGGTAGCCTAGTATATATATATATATATTAATGCTGAACTGAAGTTATCACCTTACAAAATATTGATATGTCTTTTGAAAGTTTAAAAAGAGAGGGTAATCACTACCATTAAAGAAATAACTTTAGCTAGTTCAATTTTCATTATATTTTGCTTAGGTATTCGTCCAGACAAAAGGTGGTAATTCATTATCAAAAAAATTATGTAGAAAAAAAAATCAAAAGTCAAATGGTAATCAAACCAAAAAAAATAATTTGTTCTCTTCAATATTCCGAGTTTTTAATACAATGTAGTATTGAACACTGTTTTTCCTTGAGGTTAATGATATTTCTTTATTCATTTCTTCTTGAAAATTGACTCTTGTCTGCTTTTGCTCAGTTTTTATGGAAGAGTTGCTGTTTTTTGATAGAACAATATCATTATGCAATTGATTTGACATGCTAAGAGTTCAGTTAAATGTCTACTGTCTTATTATTAATTTCTATTTTTTTTATTTCTTAAGGTTTATATACATTCCATTGCTTGGTTTTACAATGTTATTGTAAAAACTTGTTTCATTTCCAAATACTTCACATCCTTCAGTAATTATCAAAGACATTTACTCACTCTAATCTGAGCTTGTCTGTATCTGAAGTTACATTTTCTTCAAGTTTTCTCTGTAGATTACTGTTTTCCTTTTCAACAGTTTTTCGTTTCTCTGTTTCGTCTTCCAGTTCCAATGTAGTGGTATGTAAATCTAGAGTAAGTCTTGAGATTCTGTTTTCAGCATCATTTAAACTTTTTAAATAAATAAATAATTCTTATTGCATGTTGATGATATTGACATATTATTGTATTGCACCACAAGCAAACATATCGACTGCGGACAAAAAGTGCAAAGTTCATATTGTTGTTTGTCGTTGGTACGATGTCATAGGTTAAGATAACATATCACTAGATATTCAAAATAAAGCAAATAACTATTTTCAAAAAGTAACAACAATTGTATTAGCATTCAAAATGAATTGATCAATTTAAGGAATTCTAGGGTTAACAATGCTGACACATGCTAACGTGACTTTGTAACGTGTTATGTTTTCAGCCAATTAGAACAAACTAAAATAAAATCCGAAAAAATAATAACAATTTCAAAAGAGGCGTATTATACCGATATCATTATTTTTATCGAGAAAATAACATATTCACACATTATTTATACGAATTTACCGACAGGGCTAGGTTCCCAAACGAAAAAGTTCAAGTCTCAATATAGAAAATATAAGAGACCAGTGGTTAAATATGAATTCTCTTTACAACAATTCGCCTAGAAATTTATCCAACGGAGAAATATATGTAATACAACGAAAACATAAGAGTGAAAGGATAACACAAATAACCAAAGACATGCAAGGGCGATGCTGAAGTCAATTGAAAATTTAATCTTAAAAATCGTCAGATGTGTTTTATGTCTTAATAATGTGTGTGATCTCTTTTGCCGGACAAAATTATCTGTCTAGATACATATGAAAACCCTTAATTGATTGCTATTCTCTCGAAAAAAAAATCATTTTTGTGTGAAACCATCCGGAAAATCTTATAACCCATCATGAATACAGTATTTGATTGAAGACTAATAATTGTTGTCTTTGTACAGTAGCACCGCACATTTTGAATAGGTAGTAGTATGTGTTGGGACATGAAAATTAACACTATTTTTTTTTTTTTCAAAAATATGTTTAAATAAAAAACATTTCTGAGCCGATTTAAATAATTTTTTTACTGCTTTATACAGAATTAAATGTAATATTTGGATTCAGTTTGAATTAATTTCCTATGTTATAATTTGAATAACTAATACTAGTAACTCAAACAGAAAGTTATCTTTTTGTCGAAAATACTTATGCACTAATGTAAAATTGTGACGTCATATTTTTTCTTTCGGTTTAAATGTACCTTTCTCAAAAAGTAGGAAATAAGAAAACTAAATAAACTGTGAATTTCGATTTTTTTCATAGAACGTAAATGAGAACCGAACCGTTAGTCTTAAGAATCAAGGGACAGTGGCAACATCGGAAAAAACAAGGAAACCAAAATAAACATAAGTACGGCACAGAAAAGAAAAATATAGACAGACACAAAGCTATGCAGATATTGACAACATGGGCCAAATGAAAAGCTATGGTTGAGATCAGATGCATAGTTAAAGTAACCACCTCCTGCTTCTTATAAGACACCCGTCGTGTTAAACAAGTCGACTGTTGTAGTCAAGTTAAATGGACATCCAAGCACCTTATTTACATGTACCTTTTGTGGCAAAATGTGGATCTGATGAAATACATAGTATAAAAATCCTTGACAAATAATTTTGAAGGTCTCTGTTTATCCCTACTTTAATATTGAGTGATAGTTTTATCAAATCCAGTGTGCTGTGCAATCATAGATATCAAAATGACCGAGGAAACGTGCTGTGATTACATCCCCAAGCACCCTTATTCTGTGTTAATTAATTCACTGCAGTTATGGTTGTTCTTTAAAGCTCTTATGACGATAAATTCCCTACAAACTGCATAAATCAAAGCAGATTTCAACTTTTGGCTTTCCCTTTAAAATTTTTTTTTCTGGTCTAATGCACCGATGCTCCTCACAATATTCGAGGAGCACAGTGAACAGATGACAGTGGTTGTTAGAACATCTTGGCAGTTTATATATATATTGCTTACGACCCCTCATCTATAAGTGAAGCATTATTGATAAGGCATTGTGCGAAATAAAGCAAGTAATTCCACCCAAACCGGTGGTAGGGTTATCATTTACCTACTCTTAGGTTTGAGCAAATCTCATTGTTCAAGGCCTTATGATGACTTCAAGATGAAGCACAAAATAAATGTTGAATCATTACTTAGTGTAACCATATAAATGAAGAAACTATGTCTCTTTTGGTTCATTTCAAGTGGATTATGTTATATATGTATTGAGTTAAACCGCTTCTAAAATGTTCATGACTGTGAGAAATATGTTAATAGAATATCAATTTTAGATTACTGTGGAAGTATTATTGTTCATGGGGTTCCAATTTTCGTGGAATTCGTGGTTCGTCAAAACCACGGAATTAAGTTCCCAACGAAATTCATTTTTTCCCTAAAGTTATAATGCATAGAATTCGAAACCACGAATTTAAGTACTTAAGAAAAAATGATATTTATGAAAACCACTAAAATTGATGTCCACGAATATAAGTACTTCCACAGTATATATGAAAATATTTTCACTCTGTCAGGAGTAATGTAAAATGTGTACTTTTTATTCTCCTAACCATATATTTATTCAAATTATTAGAGGGTACCTATTCATTAATTTCTAAAGGTCTATTTTGGTTGGATTGTTAAAACAATGAAGACATTTACTAATTGTAATCTTGGCTTTTCTACATCTGATTTGAGATGTTCTTTAAGTTCTCTCGGCAATGATGTTTTCTGTCTCATTATTTTTTACCTTTTCAGCTGTTGGTTCTACTTTAGTTTTCATACCCCCATAGCGAGTCCTGATGTTCTGTTTTTAACAACTTTCGATTTAATTATTAATAGTTACATACAATTATACAATGTTGATAAGATTGGTCAATTATTATTCGCACAAACAATGCAGACAAAAAAATGCAAGTCTTATTTTTTCTTCACCGTTAGTATGATGAAATAGTGCATCAAAATGCAACAATAACTTGTGACTTTTTGTTTTCATTTTTTTTGTTTTTGTTTTTTTTTTGTGTTTTTTTTTTGTTTTTTGTTTTTTTTGTAGTTTTAACTTTGACAGAACTCCTTTTATATATAGCACGATATATAATTGCAAAGCAAATTATTACTTCCAAATAGTAATTGATTGCATCCAAGCAAAGTATGTTTTTATTGGGATTATATGTAAACAATATATGGTAACATTTTAATTGTAACATGTTGTGATGTGTTATTAAAATTTTTAACGTGTAATAACACACTCTTGTAGGTTGTTTCACGGCAAACGTTGACGCGAAGTTTGGTTTTCATAATATTTGAAGTGGTTTAGTTTGATATAGAAATTCTCACTGATTTTGCAAAAAGACAAATATATATATAT